>PVIJ01006108.1:0-95780 GCA_004024925.1 Scalopus aquaticus
GAAGAGAGGAGAATACAGGGGACCATGGAGATGGATCACGGGTGAATTGGTGGTGGGCTGCCCAAGGGGAATACAAAATGTAAAAGACACAAATAACAATTTAAAAAAAATGGAAAAAATAAAATAAAATAAAATAATTGACAAACTAAAAAAAAAAAAAAATGGTGGCTCTGTATTTCAAGCTTGTCCACTTTAGGACAGCTTATGACAATGAATACCCCCTAAATGGTCACCGTTTGGTTAAAAGAAACACAAAATAAATAAAACACAGAAAGCTAGCTAAATACCTTTTGGAACATTTGTGGAATAAAATATGATGCAATCCTTAAAATTATGTGGTAAAAGAATATGAAATTACCTGGAAGTATATTCATGATAAAATAAGGGGAAAGGGCAAAACAATATGCGATCTCATTCTCGACAAAAACATGTATTTACACACACACAGCATATATTTTTTATATAAAGTAGAATAGATATACCTGTGCACACGATGATACTTTTTTTATATAAAACTGAAAAGTAACATCAAAGCTAGTAATGATTATCTTTTAGAGGCAGGACCATGGAATGAAGCTTACTTTTTTTCTCTGCTTACCTGTATTTTCAAACTTTTTACAGCAAACATATATTAAGTAAGTAATAATCGGAGGAAAAGTTTAAGCTTAAAAGGAAAAGTATGGGTAGATTTCTGAACTCTGAGAACTGGGAACCCAGAGCAGCAGCGCCGGGGACAGACGGCTTCAGCTGGCACAGACCCCGAGGCTTACACTGTGGCCCTCACGCTACAAGTCAGCCCCGAGGCTCCTCCCTGCGAGATGAGAGGGCAGCGGCAGTCAGCGCCAAAGGAGCAACCTCCCCCCTCTTCCTCCCACTGGCTCCCTGAAGGACTTGGCTGTGGTCCGCCCCGTGCCAGGTACCTGGAGAGCTGGGCCAGTGCTTGCGCCGTCTCCTTTATGCGCAGCGTGTTCTGGTTCAGCACGTCGATGGACGGAACAAACAGGCAGGCCCGGGAGATGTCATCGGTGTAGTAGTCGCTGTCCGAGATCGCCGTGAGCAGCTCATTGTACTCCCGGGAGATGGTGTTGCTGACTGGGACGCCAGAGTCATCCACGTACTTCTTGAGCGAGTAGATGTACACTTTGATTTTGTTCTTTGGGTTGAAGCCGCAGCGGTAGACATCGAAACACGTGTGCATCCTGCAACTGAGGTCGCCGCGCTCGGGGACGGGGCTGTCGGCTGGCAGCCGGACCACCGGCACGTCCCGGATGCTGCGCTTCTCAACGCTCCAGTCGCTGGAGGACTCGATGGAATGGGGCCAGAACTGGAACATGCCGGTGGCAATGAGGCCCAGGAGGACGATGGAGAAGAGGATGATGTAGTAGATTCGGTGCTTGGTCTTCATTCTTGGGATGAGGGCAGGACCCCGGATATTGTACTTGACTGACGCACACATAATGGCACAGACAGCCTCCTCCTCACACTCCTGGTTACCGGAGGGACAAAGGAGAAAAACGGACTATTTAGGGTGCAAGGGACTCTTGAAATGACTGAGTTTTATAGCGATTTTTTGTCCTTAAGTAATCTGATGGAATAGTGAGAAGGAATTTCTTTCACTGCTTATAAATACATACAAATACATGTTTGCATATGTCAATATGTAGTATATAAAATTATACATTTAATATTTAATTCCACAAATATTATTAGGGTAAAATCCATGATATAAAAGTACAATTCTATAAATATATGCTCAGTATAAACATAAGGTGGTAAATGTGAGGGGCACTGAACAAGAAAGAAAATCGGAAGTGAATAGCCAAAGACAGTTGTTATGCTTTATTTTTTAACACTTGCTGAAGATAAACTGATGCTTTACCTGGACAGACTGATGCTTGGCTATTCTAAAATCTGTTTTCATTCAATTCATTCAGGTATTCACTCCAACTTCTACTGGGCACCTACCAGGAGCAGGGAAGGAAACAAAGAAAGCAAAGACCCTACTTCAGAGGAGGTAATAGGCTAATGAGGGAGATAAGACCAACAAAACTAATACAATACAAAGTGTAAAATACCTCTAGGGGAGCATCTATAAAGTGCCAAGGGACAGAGGGAAGAAAGGGTTAACCCTCAATGTGTAAATAAAAAAAACACACTGCTTTATAATGACATATTTCACTGACACATTTAGAAGGAAGGAAGGAATAAGGAGGGAAGGAGGGAGCCAGGGAAGAAGAGAGGGAGGGCGGGCCAGTGTGTCGTAGATGCATTTCCAAAGATCGATGCCAACGATTCTCACCCTAGGTGAATGTGCATGCCACTTTTCCACTCAAAAGGAGAGGTCTATTCCCCTCCCCCTGAATCCGGGATAACCTTGCAACTTACTTTGACCAAGACAATGTGGCAGTAGTGACATTCTAGGGCTTTTGCACCTAGGCCTTAGGAGACACTGTAGCTGCTGCTTTCGTCACTCGGAAGGCTGCTGCTGCAAGCAGTTACACATAACAGGCAGAACCATAAAGGAGAGACTAGCCATGTTTTCCAGGCAGAGTGTGACTTCTAAAGCAAAATGTCAAAAGTTGAAACAATTAAGAACTTCTGCTCATCAAAAGACACCATAAGGAAGTAAAAGGACGAGTTATAGCCTATACCCCCAAAGCATATAATGTTGTAAACCACTGTTATGGCAATAAAAATGCAATTGAATTTTCAAAAGCAAGCTACAAACCATAAAATATTTGCAATACATATAACCAATAAGGACTAGCAACCAGAAAAGAAGTTCAGTCTCATCACCAGTTAGGAAAAGTAAAGTTATTGCTATAATGAGACACCCTCTACCCAGCACAGGGAAACCCAAGCATCAAACACCACCAAGCGCTGGCAGGAACCTGGAGCCACAGGAACTCCTGTGCGAGGAGTATCACATGGCTAGAATCCTCAGTGGTCAGCAGAAGTGCTAGAAAAAAGAGAGGGCTGACACCCCAGTGTTAAGAGGCCTAGGCTTCACATCTTGTTACCTCCCTGGGAGGTGATCTCAGAAAGCAGACTGACAGGGCAAGAAGATAGACAGGAACCAGGGAAAGCCAATAAGGGGTGCGTGCCATGAAGCCAGTTACTGGATTAGACAACGGGGTGCTCAGGGACTGCAGGAAGGCTCTGAGGAAGCAGCAAGACTACACCTTGTCCCTCAGAGGGGCAAGCAGCCACAGCCTTTATCTGCCAGCTCTGATCCCCCACTACTAGAGGGTGTCTGGTACTAATATCAGCTCCAACCCTGTACGCAAAAGTCCAGATATTATCCTTTCCTCGCCGTACAGCAGGAGGTGCAGTGCCCACTAGCAAAGGCTGGGGGGCAGTTGTCTATGCGTGCAGGGTGTTGCAAAGTCCTTCTTCAAAGAGACCCAGCCTCCCCCTCAATCCATGGGATGAGTGTGGGGGCTGGCTCATACCTGAAACTAGGTGAGGGAGGCCGACATCAGTCGTCCACTGGCCAGCTCTTAATTTCCTTCTGGCTACACGAGTACAACACTCCCCTAGCTGGTGCCCGTCTACACTGCACCGAGGAACACTGTGCTCTATGAGCACGGCAGCATGTAAGTCGAGCCTCGCTGACCGCTGCAGGTGTTGTGCCTCTTTCTCCCTGCTGGCGAGCGCCATTACCGCGTTTCAGAATCCTACATCCTCGTGGTGACTGGGAACCAGGTCCGCGGTCACCGATCCCAGAGTCCATCCTGGCTCCAGAGGACAGCCAACAAAGGAGCTCCTCAAAGATGCCACCGCCCACTGGGCATTCCACACACCACAGTGAAGGGAGTGGGTCCTCCCGAGAGCGGAGGCAGGTGGGGAGGCTCTGGCCTCAAGTCCTAAACTGATCACACACCCCCACCTTCCAGACCTCCTGACCCCCTCCTCAGTACTCTTCCAAGCAGCCCGCAGGCTCCACCTCCCTTACTGCAGGCTGGAGGTCCTCACTTCAGTACTACTGACACTGTGACCCAGACATCTCTCTTGTGTGGGGATCTGTATAATACAATGGAGAAAATTTAGCAGCATCCCCAGTCTCTGCTCTATAGAAGCCAGAGAAGCAACCTCCCATGGTGACAACCAAAAATCTATTTCGACATTGAAAAATACCCGCTAAGGAGACAAAATCACCCCCATCTGAGAACCAACGGTGTCAGTCATGGTCACTCCATATGAGGAGCATATTAGGATCAGACTGCCCTCAGGTCATGAAATCCTCAATCCTGAGAGGATATCCCCAAGTCAACAGTCCCTCCCGCCCAGCTTCACATTCCGCCAGCACCCTGCTCTTAGGCTAACACCCGAGAGATTCACTTCCGCGCTTTTCCCCCAGGGCCTGCCAGTCCACACAAGCCAGGTCCCGCATTCCCCAGTAGCAGGGGACCCCCACTACCACCAGTGTGCTGGGAGGAAATCGAGGGGAGGAGACAGATCCTGAGAATAAGTAGCACCTTGCTGGGCATCTGCCTTGAGGGAGGTCTCTGCACAGGCCAGGAAAAGGGGCGACTTCTGCTGGCCCAACAGATCTAAGGAAACCTGCGAGTGCGAAGGTTCAGTGCCTCCCCCAGACATTTCCACCCCAGCCCCCTGGGTCCATTTCCTCCTATCTGACACTAGCCAAGCAATCTAGGAAGGCCGTGCCCGCAGCTTCCTCTGCACAGCTGCCCCAACTATGACTGAATTATGGGCCTGATTTCAATAGTCTGCCCTCAAACTGTGGGAACGCTGCTACCAGGTCTTCTGTCTTTTATAGCGTGTCCTGAGCTGATCTGACTGACCGAGCTTGATCTGACCCCAGTATCAATATTCCCAGTATCGATGCCATGTCTAGAACACACTTCATAAAACATGTCTGTTTACTGCATGCATGTCTCCATCCTCCCATGTTCCGTCAGCGCACACACACTGTTCAGGGTCCCAGTTTTGAGTCATTCGATGGTGAGGGACTGATTTTCTTTCTTGCACTGAAATAACCAAAGGGGTAAAAATGGCTGGGCACTCCCAGAGACTGAATTTTTTGTACCCACCACTGAAGACCCTCCTCTCCCCCACCCATCTCACACAAATAGCTCCCAAGAACACCATGTCCACAACACCTTTATTCTAACTTCACCCCTTTTACTGCCAGAGATGACTGAACCGACCATACTTCTGATTCAACACTCCACCCTCCCAGAGCACGCTGAAGCAGAGAGATGGTTTCCCCCAAAACCGTCATCCAAGGAGACAAGTCACAACCCTTCATCCAAAGAGGACCCCCGCTACCCTGTGCGTTAAGCTCCTGCCAATGTCCCAAGCAGGAGAAACTGAACCTTCTCCTAATGAATGTGATTTCCATATCATACAACTGAGATCAAAACATGACCTTCACAACAAAGCCGTACACTCTTTATTCTCCTTCAGACACATCAAATCTGTGAAACACTGGAATCTGGCCAGTTGTCAAGCACCGAGTGACTGGAAAAATCTCAACTCACTCTACTGTCAGGAGGAGCTGCATTTTCTGTTCCTGGAATTATTTATTCCTAAAATGTGCCTGAGTAACTTTTCCTCAGTGCTTCAGGCTATATCAAATCCAATTGGTCCAAGGTTTTGAGTCATAGCCTCCAGTCTTCTTAACCTTTTCAGAGAACCCCTCTCAGATGAGCATTCCCTGCCCCATCCCCGCCACTGCTACACTAGAGCTTAACCCAACTGTTTTTGAAAACAAAGGAACCAAATATTAGCAAAAGTGGAAAAATCTATGGCACATTCCTTTTCTTGATAGGTTTAGATCATTAACCATCCCTAAAAAGCTTCCAGTTTTAAAAAACCATTTCCCTTTGGTTGTGGGAACTTTTGTAATAAAAAAATGCATGTGATTAAGAAGCTAATAACTGAATTATACTGAGGATTTACGACATGCTAAGTAGCTGTTTTAAGCACTTTGCGTTAACTTATTTAATCTTCCTAATAGTGTCACATGACAAGCTATTATTATCCTCATTTTACAGAGAGGGAAAGTGCAACAGTCGTGTTAAGTAACTTGCCCAGTGTCACACAACAGGGAAATGCGAAGGCCAGGACCTACAGGATGGCAGTCTGGCTCTAGCACCTGAGCTCTTTCCAAAGTGAAGCTGCCTCCCCCAATTACCCTTAAAAGCCTGAATTAGATTTACCCTTTTCACTCCTCAATCAGCAGAGCCAGCAGAGAGTTGACAGTCGCAAATCCACTCCAGGAGGCTTAAGGCAGCGGAAGTGAGGAGCGATGGAAACTGAATCATGTATTTTATTACCATGAATAGCCTTTGAGCTCTGAAACTTACCCAAGCCCAGCTGACATAGGTAAAGCACTCAATCATCTTAGGTGAAGAATTAAAATTGACATGTCTCTATTTCCAGACATCTTCAGACAGGTAAGTCCAAGACTCCTAGATCAGCACTTCCCGGTGACACCAAGCAATTATTTGAGTCTCAAAGTCGTATACAGAAATCTGGTTCCCACCGCCAGTAATAAAACTCCAAATGCCTCTGAGCTCCCTGACCAAGCCCACAGCCCCCAGTCCCACCTGGTCCTCTTTTGGGGTTTGGGCCAAGTGTACCAAGGCCTGCCCAGGCATTCTGCACCGCACGGGCTGCCACACGCCCTGGCAGAGCCCAGGGGTGCAAGAAATCCCCGTGGGAGGAAACGGGTGCCTGCAGCTCACGGGAAGGAGGTGGCAGCGAGAAGGGAGAGGTCAAGGTGTTGGGGGACCCTCGGGAAAAGGAAGCTGCAAGATGCCAGGGGAGAAGGAAGGAGCAGGGGTGGCCAGGGGTAGGAATGGGCAGGTGGGAACGGAGGTGTGAGGCGCGCCAGGTGAAAAGAAGGTGAAGGGGGTACGGAAATCTAGGCGTCCCACAAGCGGGATGCCACCCAGGCGGCCCCAGACGGACGCGGGGCTCGCCGGCCGGAGCCCTCGCGCCTCCGCGGGGCCCGCGCATCCCCTCGGCCCTGGCCCGACTCCGCCGCGGCCGGGGAGGCCCCAGCCGGCACCTCGGGGCCCGCCCGGCCCTTCCGCGCCGCGATTACCTCGGCCACGGCTGCCTCCCGCTCGGCGCCGCGCTCGGTCACCGGCTCATGCCGCGGGACACCGGGCACGGTCGCCCGAGGGGGATCGCGCAGAGTCGGAAGCCGCCACCTCCGGCGCCGGGCCCGCGGGAGCAAGCGCGCAGGGAGCTGGGCGCCGGCGACCGGGCTCGGCGGCGTCTGACACCGAGCGCACTGCGCATGCGGGAGCGGCCGGGCCCGCGCCCTCTCGTGGACAGGAGGAGTCAGGGCACCGCTTAGGGTTTCTCCAGGACGGGAGCGCCAGCTCAGTCTCACTCAAAATTGGGAAGCCTGGTTCTTAACTACAATAAATTGCAAAATGAAACAGGAGACGCCATGCTTCACTTACAAAAGTGTAATAAAACTGACAAAAATGTAAACGTTTTATTATAATCAATACTGGTGAGCGTGCAGCATTCCTAGAGAGCGAGTCGACAGTTTCCAGCAATTGTAAAATGTCAGTAACAATTCTCCAGCAGCCTCTCTGCATGGAGTTTACCCAGTGGATTGTTAACAACGCTTATCAAAAATATTCACACTGGCATTGTTTCTAATGATAGTGAAAAACCAAAAAACCAAATAAGTTATGAAACATGATTGGAATGTAGTAATGAGAGAAACCTCTATGTTGGCATGGAATGTCTCCAAAATATGTAAGTATAAAAGGATGATCCAAACAGCAGGCAAGTACGATCCCTTTTCTGGAAAAAATATGTAGTAACTGAAGAAAACATATGTGGATATATGTCATTTTCGTTTTGTTTCTGTTTATTGAAATGATCCAGCCTTCTAATGTTGTAAGTCAGGAAAAGGAGTCTTTAAAAATTCAATCAAAACGCAAAGTGATTGTTTGTTTGTTTTCAGGGAACAACAACAATGTGGTTTCAGAGTGCTGTTATTGAGATGTTAATGAGACGGCCGGCGGAACCTGGACAGTTCAGCGGGGCTGGCTGTGGGATCAAAGATCATCCAGGTCCCAGCTGTAGCTCAGCACCCTCTAGTGGGAGTTGTCGTTTACAGCTTAAATATTCGTGGGTGTCAATGGGAGTCTGGAGACCCTCTAGGACCCGGAGCCGCAACAGTGATTCCAGGAATGTTTTTGTAAGCCTCCTAGTCACCAGTCCAGGGAGCCTGGGACGGAGTGGTCTGGAAATGAGATACATTCTGCTCCCCCACTTCCAACAATTGGGTCCTTCATGGGGCACCCTGAACAATACTGGTAGTGACACAACAGAGGTTTTTAGAGAGGATACAGAGAGTTCTAAAGGTGGCCTCCATAAAAGCTGAAGGTATTCCAGTAAAACAAGTCCCCGTAGCAACATTTCCTGGAAGTGGGGGCAGAAGGAGTGCTGCATACCCAATGACATTAAAAATTAATTAAAGATGGCAATAACATCACGAAGCCTGGTGGTCAGGACCAGTGGGGACCTGGTTAGGCAAAGTAGAAAGAACCTGGAATATTGAACAAACCAGCCTGGCTTTGAATCCTGGCCCTGAAACCATGCTTCTTGATGTGTGGAGCCTCCTTGAGGCTGTTTCCTCATTTTAAAGTGGAGAATAATAATGTCAGTTTCCTAGGATGCAGTCATAAAGCAAGGTAAGTATATACTAGCAGACACTGAGAACTGAACTGATGAGGTTAAAAGGAGGGGGAGGAGAGATGATGGGGGATGGTAAAGGGGAAAATTGTTTTAAAATAAAAGGAAAACAATACCTAAAGTTCTGGCTCATGCAAAAATTAAATAAGATAGTACATATAAAACTCAGCACAATGTCTGACATCCTCACTATATTTTGAGGATTACTGGGTTAGAAAACTAACCCATTATATTCACCAGGTTCAGGTGTTATTTTCAAAAGTACTTTATTTGCATTAACACTCTATTAGTTGTTATAATTACCAAAGTTAGTATTCCCACTTTATGGGTGAGGAAATAAAGAAATAATGCAGGTAAATTAGCCAGCATAGTGTCTGGCACATAAAGAATTCAAGAAAAGAGAGAAGGAAGACTGAATAGGCAAAAAGAGGAAAAATCATCCTATACCAAAAAACATGGTTTACAGAAAGGAAGCCCTGATTTCACAGGCAAGAAGTACCTTTAAAAGAAGTACAAGGAAAGAGAGTTTTTCTACAAAGGTGTCTTGGCACAGGAGAAGGGCCCTCAGCACAGCTCTAAGGTGGGATGAGAATGAAGCACTCGGCGACAGGCAAGCCATCTTTGCACACTTAAGGGGGAAAGACCAGCATCGTTGAGGCATCCCCACTGAGATCTCAGTCACCCCGTATCTTCCCACCATCAGAAAGAAAGAGGAAAAGTAACCCAGAGACAGAGACGCCCCTTTTGAGTGCTGCCAGGGGCCTACTCCCCTCATTCCAAGCAGGGGTCTGTCCCAGATGCAGGTGTGCCGTGTCCCCCACATTCTAAGTGGGGAGCACAATCTGACCATGTAGAAATTGACTCCTTTCACCTTGTAGTTTAGAAATTGTCGCAGTTTTGGCTTTTTGTTTTTCTGGGCTACTCTCTTTTATGTGCTGTTCCTTTGACTTGTTTCCCTGGCAACAAAAGAAGGTGCAGTTTGTGTGTTTTCTGTTCGTGTCTGCGTCCTGGGGGGCTGAGGGCTATACTTAAGAGCAGACACAACTCCTCCTTTCTGTAAGTCACTCACAACAAAGCCTCCCAGTTTCTCCAGTTTTGTTTAATGGACTGGGCGGGGGATGGGCCAGGTGAACCAGAGCTTCAGAAACTGCCACAGAAAGAGGCAAGGAACAGTCTTCCTGCAGGATCAAAGGCAAGCTGGGCGCCTTTCTGACAAACAGCTCTTCATAACCAATCTTCACAGCCCCAAAAGGCTCCGGTGGGCAGCGACTGGCAGACCTGTGGCCGCAAGTCAACGCCCAGCTCACCTTGCTGGCCACTTGGCTCCTGTCTCACAGGAAGGGGCATCTTTTGCCACCTGGGATTTGCCCACAAGCACCTGCCGGATCCTCTGCATTCCTGGGAAGAAGTAAGGACCTGTGAGCACTGGTGGTGGGTGGGTTGGTGGGCAGAGGCCACCAAGCCAGGGCTGCTGGGGCCACAGGTGAGACCAGAAGAGGGGGTGCAGAGTGAAGGATGTGGTGCTGAGGGGCAGGAGAGGCAGACTGCTCACCCAGGCGAAGCCGATGAGCCTTGTCTGAGAAGACCAAGCGGAACCAGCCGGGCTCCTGACACTCGAAGGCCTTCCCGAATGACAGCAGCACCTTGTTGTCCAAAAATCGGCGCCAGAGCAGCATTTCCTCCTCGAAGGTGCCCTCACGCAGGTACTGGGAAGGGGCGGGGGCTCAGCACGCAGATGGCCACCCCTGACCCCGCCTGCCAGAGGGAGGCTAACTCTCCCTCCCGCTCATCCCTCCACCTGCATTACCTGCCTCAAGTCAACCCAGATGAAGAAGCCAGCCCCCCGATTCAAGAAGGGGATCCCCAGCGCCCCAAGCTCTTCTGATATATAGGTGTGGGCAGCCTTGAGCCGGGCACGGTTTTCCGGCAGGTACACCTCGCTGATCCATTCTGTTTGGGTGAAAGAGAAGCCAGAAGATAGATCCTCCCATCAGACTTCCCTCTCCGTCCCGTTAATATTAATGCTGAGAAGAAAAAGACCAGGGGCCGGCAAAGGAAAGCCCAGGAATGGGACTGCTGGATCATTTGGTAAATGTGTGTTTAACTTGACAAGCCATCGCCAAGTTGTCTTGCAAAGTGGCTGCTCCAACCTTTGTTCCCACTAGCGGTGCATCCCGGCGGCCCCAGGTCCTCACCAACACTTAATGTTGTGTGTGTGTGTGTGTGTGTGTGTGTGTGTGTGTTTAAGCTGTTAGAGCAGTTGTGTCTTCATTCTCCTCGTCTATAAGACAATGGGGAAAACCAGGAATACCTGCTCCTTGGGATGCCAGGGAAGGACAGATTGGGTGATGCACTCAGGGCATCTCAGCTCAAAGACGGCAGCAATTACAGGGAGCCTCTGCTGTCTGAACCCGGGAAAGGGTGCACCCACTCAAGAGGGGAACTTCCATCCTGACAATTTTCCCTTAGTAGCTTTCATTCTCGCCTTTCAAGTGCTCCCGGCTAGTAATGGCTTCACACGGGTGGAGCATCTATTCCCAGCAGGTACTATATTAACTCAGTGAAAGATCCCATGAAGGCCCTCCCTAGCAGCGCTGTGGAGCTGTCAGTGGCTGCGGTGCAGGTTCTATGCCGGGCAGGGGAGATTCCCACGGTGCAGCAGACTTCTTCTGCCTCCCTGGCTGCTCCCCTCAGCAGTGTCATTTGGTCAATGTGCCTGTTCTGCTCCCCACTCTGTCTCCGGTGAGCCCTCTTGCCGTCCCACACCTCTGGCCTGCACCCCAGTTCTTGTATGCAAAAATAAATAAATCTTAAAAAAAAAAAAAGATCCCATGAACCAACCAGCGAGCTGCCACGATGACCCTTTTGCCGACAAGGAAAGAGGTCCTCGGGGAGGGGAAGGAATGAGCCGCGCAGCCAGGAAGCGAGCACGTAGGGGATGAGCCCACCCTGGGCTCAGAGTTGTACCCTCAAACACCACCCTGAAATCTCCTCCTGGCAGCCCCACTGACGACCCTCCCCGCTTCTCGGGCAGCCAGGCCCCGGCAATCACCGCGGTCCCGGAGCAGCTGCGCCATCTGGGACTGGACCAAGCCACTGAGGCCGTGATAGCGGCAGAGGGAAGCCACCGCGGTGGCCACGTCCTTGTTCTCTGTGTACAGCGTCCCGAAGCGGAGCCCCGACATCCCAAAGTCCTGCAGGGAAGGCAGGGTGGGCAGCGGTCAGCCCTCGGGGGGAGGGGCGGGGGGGCTTCCCCTCACCTCCCTGACGCCCTCTGGCCAGTCAGGAACCCACCTTGCTGGTCGCCCACATCACGTGGGTCCTCTGGGGGTCAGGCAGACTGCAGAGACACAGGGGGATCAGGGGCAACACAGCCCCCAGGGGGAGCACTTAGTTTTGGTTGAACCAAGGAGGGATGAATCTGCTTCCAGTGCTGAGGCAAGTGTGGTTTTGTAGCAGGATAATCCCCAGGGAAAGGGGAGGTTCCAGGTTCCCCACCCGCCCAAGGAAGGGTGGAGCTGAGCAAGGAGAAGCAGGAGATGGAAGGAAGGAAGGAAGGAAGGAAGGGAGGGAGGAAGGAAGGAAGGGAGGGAGGGGGGGAAAGGGGGGAGGAGGGAGGGAGGGAGGAGGGAGGGAGGGAGGGAGGAAGGAAGGAAGGAAGGAAGGAAGGAAGGAAGGAAGGAAGGAAGGAAGGAGAGAGCATAAAGGACACCCACAGGAGGCACACGGAGCAGAGACATGTGAAGAAGCTGGGTTTGCTTCTCTGCCTTGAACTGGGACCAGGGACTTGGGGGACATGGAAGGAGACACTTGGAAGAGACAAAGACATGGGTGAGAGAGACCCCATGGGAAACTGACAATGGGAGCCTTTATCTACATTTTGATTTTGCTCCTTTTGTCCCAGACTTTGTCCCAGATTTTGCTCCTTCTGCCCTTTTTCTATGGGACCCCAGCAGAAGGTGCCTTAGACTTGGGGCACACTTTCAGACCTCAGCAACCCTGCTTTCGGCCAACCCTGTTGGGCTGGGGTCACTTTGGGTGTTTCATGTGGAAACTATTGATATTTTAACTGTTCTCCCCCTTCCTTTCTATCTATTGCACACTAATTGTATTAAAGTTGTTTTCCATTGCAGGTCTTACGCACTAGAGGACCTTTGTCTTGATGTGGCAGATGGCAGAACCCATTCCGAGTCGGCAGGTTTGGGGGTTCCGGGGTGCCCCTCACTCTGCCCTGTAAGTTTCGGCTCTTAAATCACCAATCCCTACCCCTCCTTTAGAGCAGGGGTCAGCACTTCCAGCCTGCAGGCCATCCCCCTGCTGCTGGATTTTGTAAACAGTTTTAGGGGAACACAGGCACACCCTCACCTCTCCACCATCTACGGCTGCTTTCAGCCGTAAGGACATTGAGGGCCATAGGCCTGTGACTTTGCCACCTCGCCCTCTATGGGAGACACTGCTGACCCTGATCCCAAACATCAAGTACTCCAGTGCCACATCTTCCCACACCCGTGCCCACCTCCCAGGAGGCCCAGCGATGGGGCACTCAAGCCTCAAGCGCACCCTCTAACAGCTCTCACACTCCTCCTCGGCCCTCCTCACGCCCTAAGCACACGACTAGCTGCGTATTTCGCTGCTGAAATGTTTGTTCTAGCTGGAAAGAGAAGCTCCACGCAGGAAGGGCTATGTCTTGCTCTCTGCAGCCAACGGACTGTCCAGCACAGAGTGCATGCCAAGTCACCATCTTCTGTGTCTCTCTCACCCCTGCCCCCCAATCCATAAATGAACAGGAATAATGACCCAGCCCCCACCCACATCACACAGTTTCCTAAGGACAGGCTCAGGAGACCCGGGAATGACTGAGCAGTGTGGAAATATCTGTACAAATATCTGGAACTGCTAAGAGCCCCTAAATGTCAGGTTCACAGCCTTTCTAGATGACGTGGCCCAAGTGTTTGCAAAGCTGTTTTGATCACAAATGCTTGGCTCAAATGAAATGTAATGAAAAGGCCCAATATTTAAAAAGCCAGGAGTGCTTGACCTGTGCAAAGGACTCCAGAAGTATTTGCTGAATGAATGAGTGGGTGAATGAGTGAATGAACATGGTGCTACTCTGGAGAGGAAGGCGACTGCAAAGAAGGCCAGTTTCCTACCCACCCCCTCCCTCTTCCTCAAGGAACCCCAGGGCTCCCCTTTGGAGGTCTCAGAAGCCCCACTGATCTGCCCAGCCCTCTGGTTTTCTCCTCAGGAGCCCTGAGGACAGTGGACCAGCTGGATGGACAAGGAATCCCCTGGGGCAGGCTGTGCCTGGTGGGGCAGGGCCCAAGGGGGTGGGGGAGGGGCTGCCTCACCTTTCCAGGCTCAGGACACTGTGGTACTCCACCGACTCCTCAAACACCGACAGCATGTACACCTCATCCACCATCACGTGCAGCTCGTGTCTAGGGGCAGCGCAGGGAGGGAGAGCTTGGCGTGAAGGCCAAGCACGCCCCCAGATGGGGTGGCAGTGAAGAGAAATCCAGGGGAGCCAAGAACCAAGCCTGGGATTAGCAAACTTTTTTCCCAGGAACACTTTTCTTTTGCTTACTTTTTTCTCAAATAAACAGGAAGTGGGTATACAAAGCAGAGGACAGGGGGGCCTTTGAAGAGCTGTGGGGGAAGAGGCAGAGCGCTGCAGTACCTCCACAGAAGGGCACGGTCAAGTGCAGACAGACCTAGATTCAAGCCTGGCTCCAGCCCTCACTCCAAGGTTCAGTAATGGGGATAATAACAGCATCTCAGGGCCGTGGGCACAGAACAGCAGCAGAGGACCCAGCCCTCATGGGTGCCACGTGGTGGGAGGAGGGAAGAGAGAGAGAGAAAAGGCTCCCACAAACCACTGCCTCCTCACCCCACCGCCAGGAGAGGCCAAAGCTCCCAGACAGGAGCCCACAGTAGACGGAAGAGGGAAACACGCACCAAAGCTCGTCAGGACCCTGATTTACAGGATGCTTTTTGGGTGCGTGTGGGGGCGCCTCACCGCTTGGCAAATTCCAGAAATTCCCGCAGCTCTCCTGGGGAGTAGACGTCACCCAGAGGGTTATGGGGGTTGATGAGGATCAGGCCTTTCACCTTCACACCCTGAAACCAGCAGAGGTGGGGAGGTGCTCAGCTCCTCCCCAAGGCCAGAGTCACACCCCTGACTGGGTGGCTCCCAGGGAGCTCAGAGGGACTGTGGTCTTGACCCAACGTGGGGGCAGAGCATTAGACCTGCAGCATCGTGTCAACGACGGAATTGGCAAAGCTCCATGCCCACAGTAGCTGCCTTTGTTGGTAGAATTATGGGCATGCACTTTAATGACCAAGGGGGAAAAAGTGAAGTAGATGAATTTTTGGAAAGCAGAAGGGAAAGGAACTGCTGGAATGTACTACTGTTCTCTGCCTTTCCTCCAGGGGCCTCAGATCCCCCCTCAAAGTGAGGGGGCACCACCTCCCCCAAATCACCAGGGAGACTTGAGCTACAGACTGCTAAGCTCCACACCTGCCCCACTGAGTCAGAACCAGGCAAGAGGCCTGGTGGCGTTTTTAATCAAGCTTCTATGTTAATTCTTTCATCAGTGAAGTCTGAGGGTCTTCTAAGTGAAGACCCCTCAAGGGTCTTGACGCCCCCATGGTTCCATGCTACCACTGTCCCATACGCAGAGGGCCTCCCCTACTCCCAGGGGAGATCACCCACAGAGGGGGCCCATGCCATGCTCAGACCCGGCCCCTCCCAGCCTTGGGTGTGATCTGATCCCCAGACCTCAGAACTAGCTCCTTCCAGGGCCGTCTCTAGCTTCCCCACAGTGAGCTCGAAGGGGCGCTGGTCCAGCCCAGTGACCTGGAAAAAACCCACCAATGCCACCATTCGGTGACCAGCCCCCCAACCTGCACTCTGAGGGTCTCTCATTCTCCTGTCATGTCCAGGCTCCCTCAAACAGTTTCCAGAAAAACACGCTGGGGTCACACCAGGGACACCTCATCGCTCTTAGGTTTGGGGAAAGAATCCTCTGGGTGGGGTGCAAGGACTTCCACGTTGAGATTTGCTCTGCCCTGTTCTCACCCCACCATTGGGTGGCATTGGATTCTATGTCTACCCTGGGGATCTGGGCCAGGAAAACCAGGCAACGGGAGATCATGATTAACGAAAGACTACTCCCCTTTCACCCACACTCCCGCCCCCCACCCCGAGTCCTCAGCAGGGATGTCGACCATGTCCACCCTCAAACTCAGACACAGGGAGCTCTTGTTCTACAGGATGTCCCAGGTCCTACCTAGGATGCAGGGCCTCTCACCTCACTGTCCAGATAAACACAGACCAGCCGGACATTGCCGTAGAGGTAGACGTGCTGCGTGATGGCTCCATAGTAAGGGGCAGGGATCAGGAAAGCCTCTGGGGACAGGAGGGAGGCAGGGCCTGTCACCCTCGGCCCAAATGCTCCAGACCCCCGTCCGCTGGCCCCGCACTTCTCCAAGTCCTCCGTGTCCTGGGAAGCATTTGGGGCCATGCTTCTGCTCTCAGCCCCAAACTCTCTTAAGTTCTTGCTTTCCTGGATCCACAGGCGTCAGTCCCTTCCTAATAATTAGCACCTGAGATTTATTGAGCACTTACTATGTGCTGGTAACTGTGCTAAACGTTGGTTTGCATTTTATCTCATTTGACACTCACAATCACTCTGAAGCAGGTAGTTATCCCCTAGCTTCACCAATGAGCTCAGAGGGTCACTCTGTAGCCCTGGACAGGTAGGATCTAGCATCTGGTAAGTCGAAGCTGCAGGATGCTGATCTGGGCTCAACAAATGGGAACACTTGATACAGAGAATCACCAAAAGGTGGAATGAGCTGCTTCTCTACCCCAGGGGGCCATTTGAACAAAAAAAAGCTGAGAGTATTTGGTGGGGATGGGAAGTGAGGCAGAAGGCTCCAGACAGGGGGGCTGAGGAGACAACCTCCAAGGTCAAGAAGCAAAAGCTCCCTCCAATTCTGAAGCGGTCACAGAGGTCCAGCCACCCTCCCTCCCAATCCCCCATTCAGCACACCCACCCTGCTTTTCCAGCTCTGGAGGGGCAGCTTTGCCCAAGGGGATTGGACCAGAGGTTGAAAAATGCCTCAAGGGAGCCAATCTACAACCAGAAACCCTTCACCCTCATTGTCACTCTTCCAAGGCTTAGCTCTAAGAAGCACAAGCAACTGTGTGATGAGAACTTGCACTTGAAGGGAAAGGTCTTGCCAGCTCCTGGTGCCACAGGAGAGCTGAGGGAGGTGCAGAGAGGCCAGAACTAAAAAACAGGATGGGGTAGGAGGATGGCCGATCCCAGTGACAGCGACAGTGATCCGGTTCCTGATTCTTCAAGAATGGGTAGTCAATTGCTTACTCGCACTAGCTTCCTTTTATGGCTCAAATCCTGGTGGCTAGTTGCCTCTGTGATTTTCACTAGTTACTTGACTCGGTGCCTTCCTGTCCACACTTGTGAATTGGGGGTGTTCACAGAACCCACCTCTGGGGGCGCTGTGAGGATTTACGACAGCCGGTGCAGAGCCTGAGGCCGCGCCGGGAATGGTTGAATGGAGTAAGTAGTCCGGAAAAGCGACTCATTTATCGTTATTAGGAAGCTAAGGCGAGTGGGCCTGCGTTTCCGGCCACCGTCACCCCACCACGCGTAGCCGGGGCCACGGACTCTGGCTCTTGTAGCAGCGGGCATGGCCGGCAGCCTCCTCAACAGCCATTCCAAGGCTCTCCTTTGCTAAGGAAGCATCGGCTTGTTCAGATATGATCAGCAATAAATACGTCCAAAGAAGGCGGACTTCCCCGTGCAGGCGGGCAAACCCACGGGCTTACCGGTCAGGGCAGTCTCCGTCTCCCTCGCCAGAAACTCTTGGGAACGGGTTTACAAACCAGTTCTGGCCAACAAGATGTATTCCCATGCCCCACTCTGGATGAAAAGAGCAGGTAGGGCACACCCTCCCTTTCTTCCTGCTTTCGGGCCCACTGCCATGTGGGATGCAGCCATCTGTGAGCGAGGCGGTCAGCCAAGGTCACGGCAGAGACAGCCAGCACAGGCAGCGCGTTGCTAGCCCTGGCCCCGACCACCCCAGGGCGGCCTGTCAAGTCACTATTTAAGCTCCTTGACTCCAGGCGTCTGTGAGGCTGCAAGCATTGGCAGCGCGGAGCACGGGCACTGCGGCAGGCACAGGCAGCCAGCCTGAGCGGGCAGTAGTCCACTTACCCCCGGCCTCACACAGCACAGTGGCCAGGGCTGAGAAGAGAGAGGCGCAGCCGTTCAGAACCACCACCTGAGGGGACACATTCAAACAGAGATGAGCCCAGCTCCCGAGGGACGCCAGCCCCGTCCCCGGAGGCAGAGGGAGAGCCAGGTCCCCAGCAGCTCTGCCGCAGCAAAGCCACTGAAGGTTCCTCCAACCAACAGCTGAGCTCGTTTGTGTGGCTTATTCGTGGCGACCCTGCCCAGGAGGAGGGAGCTGGTCACTCAGAGCCTCTAATGGAGATGCAGAGAGGGGCCGCAGAACAAAGAGGAAGCAGGAATTAGACCCAACTGGGAATATTTAGGATGAGAGGGAAAGAGGGGGACAGTATTCCTAACCCCACTTTGAAACAAGTCAGTGAAAGGCAGATCTCAACCACCCTGGCCCTGGCCATCTGCACGGTGGGGGAGATGGGCAGAGGGGCAGGAGAGCCAGGGAGGGGGCGACTCACATTCTCGGGCTTCAGGGTTGCTGGGCTCTTGCAGTAGAAAGACAGGAACTTGGCCACTTCCTCCCGGAGGCTGTGGGTGAGACAGACAGAGGGGCATGCGGGCAGAGGGCCCTCACCCACGTGCACTCAAAGCGCCTCGGTGCAGGCAGCTGCCGTGACCCTTCTCTGGCTTCCCCCAGGGAAGTGTGGTCGGTCTCCACTCCCTGGGGCCAACCTTCCCCACCCCCACCAGGCCCCACCACTAGCCCCACCCAGCAACATTTTATTCTAGTACGTCTACAAGAAACCCCCCAAAAGCCAACTTCAAGTTACCAAAAGCAACACTATCTATTAGATCTCGCTAATAATAGTAATAACAATAGAAATAAACAGGATTATTATAACAATAATTATTATCATCATTACTGCTAATATTCATTGGGTATTTACATTTCAGAGGGGTTCTTTGGAGCCTTTTACTCCTTTAATCTTTGTAACCATGCTATGATGCAATGACTACTACTGCTATTATTTGCATTTCACAAAGATACTGAGGCTTAAAGGAGTTAAGGCACTGGCTGGGAAGAGGTGGAGGCACCCTCAGGTCCAGAGGTCCTACATGAAGGGCAGCATCCCAATTCTTCTAAGCACACGCGCTTTGGAATCAGTCTTGGGATCAAGCCCTGCTCAGTCACTGAGGCCCTAGAGCAGCGCTGGCCCCGCCAGTGCCCAGTGAGGCTAACTCTAATTAGCATGGCCGACCACCTCCCCTCTTACCAGTGGGGAAAGGCCCCAGCCAAAGCTGATTCTGGTTCTTCTAAAGCTACTGAACCTGAAGACACTCCCCCTGCCTCAGACCCTATGCCCCCTAAGCTGGGGGGTGGGATGGGAAGAGGGCCTAGGGGAGGGTGCCAGCTCCCTGCAGAGGCCCTGGGAGACCCCACAATCACCAGGTCTCCAGGAGCAGGCCCGCGCCTTCAACAGGCTCCTTGCCACCGCTGCTATCTGGAGTCAGATAATACTTTGTCGTGGGGGCTCATCCTGGCCCCTGTAGGAGTGTAGCAGCATCCCCGGCTTCTGCCAATAAATGCCAGGAGCACCCCTCTCAATATGACAACCAAAAATATCCCTTGGGGGCAAAATCGCCCTGGCAGAGTACCACTGTGCTGTGCCAGCGACTCACAACAGGTGTCCCCTCCAGTCAGGGTACTGCAGCAGGGCCGGCTCCACGCGCAGCATGTCACTCCGGCTCAGCTGGGGACAGAGAGGGAAGGGCAGGGCTGAGGCTGCGTGCCACACAGCACAGCTCCTCCAAGGCCATGGGCGTGGTCTTCTCACCAAAGAAATCAGGAAAGGGAGAGCACAGACACAACACTCTCGCGCCCATTTTGCAGATGACGAAACTGAGGTTCAGAAAAGTCAGGTGCCTCAGCCACGGTCACAGAGCCAGCAAGTGGCTGAGCTCCCAGTTGACGAGGACTTGCTGGCTCCTCGTCCAGAGCTGCCTACTCCACGCTGTCGCCTAAATAGTCCCCTTGGCTGTTTCTAAACGCCTCCAGGCCCTGATCAGGTGGAAGGACTGGGGGCGGGAGGGAGCAGGGAATGAACTCGAGGGCATCACACACAAAGTCAAGGAGGAAGAAAGGTACTAGGCGCGGGGCTATACCTCTGGCCTTTTCCCTCTCCCCTTCACCTCTACACGCTACACTACAGAAGCCATAGTCTTGGGGCTCCTGAGTACTTGCACTGGGCTCATCTGAATGCAGACACCTGGATTCTGAAGACTTGATATAAGAAAAGTATTTAAAACAGCTCAGTAATTTTTTACACTGACTACATGATGAAACAGTCATATCTGAGATATAAATGGACTAAACAAAATATATTACTAAAATGAATTTTAGCATTTTCACTTTACTTTTTATTTCACATTTATTTCCAAGGGATGTGCTGAGCTGCCTTAGAGGGAGAAGCCATTTTAGGTAGAAAAGTCCTTTCAAACACATTCCCTAAATCCCTCTCCCCTTGGGGCTTGGGTATTCTGGAACTAGGTTCCTTTGGGTTAGGCATCGATAATCCCAACCCTGACTCTTAGGCCGAGGAGGAGATACACTAATGAGGGATTTCTAGTGGTTTGCCGGAAATGGCTCACACCAGCTCAAAAAATCAGATTATTACATTTCAGGAATTTTGTAAGCTATGTTTAAATTGTTTTTCCCAAAATTAAATTATAAAAGATATAAAATTACATAAATTATACTAAAATCAAAGGTCATAAGTACTCAAACATCTTCTGAATCTGGCAAAACATTGTACTATATTCTGTGCTCTTGAGATTATTTCTGTCTATGTGTCAGGCTGGGGGCACAGGACATAACATGTGCCTGTGGGGCCTCCCCGGTGGCGCAGCGGTTGGGCGCTGCGCTGTGGAGCTGTCGGCAGCGGCGACGCGAGTTCGACGCCCAGCCGGGGAGAATCCCACATGGTGTGGCAGACCTCTCCTGCCTCGCCCGCTGCTCCCCTCAGCAGTGTATTTCTGATCTGCCTGTTCTGCTCCCCGCTCTGTCTCTGGTGAACCCTCTCGCCGCCCCATGCCTCTGGCCTGTACCCCAGCTTGTATGTATAAATAAAAAAAAAAAAACATGTGCCTGTGATGTCTGCCAGGATGTGATATCAGTAACTTAGAATCAGCCAGGGTGGGATATTGACACCATGGGAATTGGCACAAGCTGCAAATTAGGTTGTGTCTCCTCTCTCAAGAGCCAGCTAAGTGCTGGCCACAGCCACTGAGTGTTTCTTCTCTGAGAGCAGGGACCCGGAGGCAGAAGGCACTGTATGAGGGGAAGAGCCTGAGAAATAAAGGAGCAGAGAAGGAAGTAACTGGCCCAAGAGCATCTAGAAAGCTGTTCCCAAGACACATCTGCAACCTGGGTGCCTGGACTGACACTGAAGCAAGCAGCAGGCTCTTGTGGGGGAAGTCTAAGAGCAGATAGCCCCTTGGAGCTGGTGAACCACTCTAGGGTGCACTGGGACTTACCCGCCTGGACAGCAGGTCAAAGCAGAGTTTGTTCTCACTGGTGCCCAAGTTAATGATGCCCTGGAGAGAAGAGGTGCAGAGGCAGGGTGAGCAAGGCAGAGTGCAGCCAACGGAAGGCGTTGCCATCCGCCCTGTCAACCACCCCTACTTGCCTTTGCTCCAGTGGGCCCTCCACTCAGCTCCCTGATCTCATCTGCCTACTTCTAAAGCTCTGTTCACATGCCACCTCCTCCAGGAAGCTTTCTGACCCCCAAAATGTTGCTATTAAGAACTTAATAATCAGTGCCCACAATAATAATAGCAGGTAGCATTTTTTGCATACTCTGCATGGAAACACTGTGTTACCAACTTTACATACCTGATCTCATTCAACTGTGACTATTCTGTTGAGCAGGCTATCGGTATTCCATTTTAGAGATAAACCAAGGTTCAAAAAAGTTGAGTAAACAGCTTTCACAGCCCATGAGTGAAACAGTGGTGACCTGAACCTATTCTGTCCCAGCTCCAAAGCCTCATAGTTGACAGACCGTGGGTCAGAATCCACATAAGAGCATTCCAGGGTTCTTTCCTGTCCCCCTACTGTCCCCCCTCCTCTTTCTCTCTCTCTCTCTCTCTCTCTCTCTCTCTCTCTCACACACACACACACACCAGGGTCCCCTTAATTATAAACGGGCATTGTGAGATCCAGGCAATAAACTGGGGTCTCTCTGAGCTATGTCAGAAGCCCTCCTGGAGGTGAGAGACCCTTAGTGCCAACCTGACAAGAACAAGCTGGGTGCTGTCCTATTGGCCAAGGGAGGACCCCACCCTATAGTCTTCTCTTGGGTGTCAGTGGGGAGGGGGTCTCCACTCACACTGGGGTTCTTCTCCTCATCATACTCATCCATGTGGTACGTCCTGTAGCCCTCCTCCGCTGAGTCCCAGAACCACTTAATGACTCTTCCCCTGGAGGACAGCTGGGAGCTCCTGGAGGACATGGCGCTGGGATCACCCACTCCATAGCGCTCTGGCAGCTTCTGCTCTGGTTTTCTGGGGCATTCTCTTTCCAGACCATACTCATTGTTACCATCCGGGTTCTGTGTGGAGGCTGGGCCCAGACAGGTGGGAGGTGCCCCGGCTCCCTTGCGAGGGGAGCTGAACATCTGGGAAAACACAAGCACGCTCAGTGCCTGAAGCAGGGCTCTGCAGACTAGAAGCCTCACAATGCACTGGGAGCCACAGGCCCTCCCCCTCCTCTCTGCCCCTTCCTCTAAGTTTCATATTCACTCCTTGAGTCCCTTCCTAGTTATAACCATGTGTGCAGGGGCTTCTACCAGTAAATTCTGTTAAGGATCTATTCCCTGCCCGGGGCTGTGCTTGCTACATTCATATGGCTTTAATATATAGCTGCTTTAGCTTGCTTTACTTTTGTGAAAGTTTTTCATTCTGCAGTCTGTGGGTCACCAAAGTTCTTTTTCCATTCTTCTTGACCTCAATTTCAAAAACCCAGGTTCAAATTTTCTGACTTAAAGCACAAAGAGCCTGGAGTCCCTGAGGGTCTTGAGATAACTTAGGTAAACAGGGGTAAAGGGTAGAACTAGATTATTGGGTGGTCTGGAGCAGATGATAGGAGGAAACAAAGGGGGAGAAGGCGTCTCCACAGGCGCAGGCACCCCAGACAGCGCCCTGGGCTCCATTTTCCTTTGGAGGGAGCTGTGGGTAGCGGGACTGAATGGTCTCATTCTGCACACAGACAGGTCTTGAGCTTTCTATGCCAGTTCCCTCAACTGCCCGGTGGTTATAACCGTAACTATCTCACAGGGCAGAAGTGAAGGTATAAATATGAGTTCATGGAGATAAGGTGCTTAGAACAAGTCCTGGCTCATGCCCAAAGTTCAACAGTATAACATAAATCCTTGCCGATTTTGCCAAGCCTTGAGGCACAAGCCCTGACGCCAGAAGAACCAGCCGACCCACCCAAACAGCCAGCCCACCCGGGGATCAATTTTGCTCCACTCAGTCTTCCCCGGGGTCCTCCCCAAACTGGCGGGCCCTTCCCAGAGCTCACCTCGGTCCTCCCGAAGCCTGCGGGACGGCAATGCCGGGGGAGGCCGGGGTGGGAGGCACAGCCCGGGACCAGAGGGCTTCTGGGGTCCTGGGCGGCGCCGTGCTGGAGCTCAGGACGGGCTCCAGCGGGGCGGCAACCAGACCACAGCCCTCGGGATCCGACAGCAGGCCGGCGACCGCAGATAAAAACGCGACAGGGCCCTCTGCTGGGCGGCGGACGCCTCGCAGGTCGCCGGCAGGAGGAAGTGGGAGCCGGCGCGAAAGGCTTGGAGACGGAAGAGCAGGGACTTTCGCCTTTGCACCCGGAGCCAGTGCAAAGCAGGCTCGCGCCTCCTGGGCTGAACTGCCAGACCCGCGCGCTGGCGCTCAGCGGAAGCGTGTTAAGTGTCAGTTTCCTTGGCCTGGACACGCCCACTAGCGTTTAACTCGGGTCCGCGACCCAAGGGATCCTCAGACTGGGACACAGAGGGCAGACCACAGCGGGTCGAGCCTGCCCGGAGTTTTTTGTTTTTTTTTTTAATATAATAGATATTTATTTTTGTTATTCGTATCTTTTACATTATTATGTATTGCCCATAAGTTACCACCACCTGTTCACCCGTGGAGCCATCACCATAGTCCTCTGTGCTCCCCTCCTCCCCCCTTTTGAGCCCTCCCCTTCCCCTCCTTCCCTGCTGAATGTTGCTTTCTTATTTGGCTCCCCTATATTCCTGTTATAAGTGAAACCATTCGATATTTTTCTCTTTCTTTCTGGCATATTTCACTGATCATGATCTCCTCTAGGTCCATCCATGTTGCTGCGAATTGCATGTGTTTGTCTTTTTTGAATGCTGAATAGTATTCCATTGTGTATATGTACCACATCTTCTTGATCCAGTCATCTATTTTGGGGCATTTGGGTTGTTTCCATACCTTAGCTATTGTAAACAGTGCTGCAATAAACATGCGGGTGCATGTTTCCTTTCGGATTAGTTTTTGTGTCTTTTGGGTATATTCCCAGTAGTGGTATTGCTGGGTCATATGGAAGTTCCATTTCCAGCAGTTTGAGGAAACGCCATACCTGCCCGGACTTTTAAGGAACAGTTTGCCCCCTCGAGAACAAGGCCGGGGGACACCTCCGTACGGCCTGAGCGTCAGGGGGCTCACATTCTATCTCAGCGCCTGAGCCTAGGCTTCCCAGGTCCGCCACGTGCAAGGTCCGGTCCCCACTGACCCGACGGGCCAGAGGACAAGCCAGAGAAGGGGCAGGGGCCCAGGGCTGCTCACTCCCACTTCGTGCTCTGCAGCCCCCAAACCCAGCACCGCCTCCCAGCACACCTCCTAACCTTCGTTCCCCAATTTTGAGGCAGAGCCACCAGAGGTTTTTGGCAAATGTGTGCCTGGCTGCAGTCCACGGAAAAGCCTTTGCAGATAAAGGCAAGCATCCTTAAAACAGCCTTCTTCAATGACAGTTTTTCACCGGAGTTTGTCGTCTCTTCTTTCATTCTAAGCAACACTAGTTGAACTACGCAGGCAGGGACAGTACACAATTGGGGACAGGAGCTCTGAGGGAGACCACCCAGGTCCCAGGCCTGTGCAGAGCTAGCACTAAGGCACCTTCAGTAGGAAATGTCACCTTTCCCCACAAAAGGAAATAGGATTCCCCCAACACAAGTATGGCTGGGAACACTTGACTGTCTTCTGACCTCTCCATCTGTTGTCTTGTCTTTGACCTTGCCACTAGCTAACACTGTATCCTTGAGCAGCTCTAATCTTTTTTCCTCAGTATTTTGTTTTGCAAAATACTCCATAGTCTATTTCATTCATTTAAGTCTCTCGTGCCAGATCTCTGCAAAGCACTGGGGTACCCTGATGAGAAAAAACATTGGGCCCGCATGGTGGACAAGACAGATAGACGAGTGGGATGATTATTCAGAAAAGGAGCCCTGGTGCCATGGAAACACACAGCAAGGAAATTTAGCCCCACCCTAAACACATACATTGGCCTCACGTAGCAAGCCCCCCACCCCCCACACACATATTCACCTTTAAACACCTAAGAAGTGATGACTGAGTTCTGAAAAATGAGTTCCAGTTAGTTAGATAGAGGCTAATTTGTTGGTTTTTAAAAAATAGAATTATTAAGGAACAAGAACGACCAAACCTGCACCCAAGAAAGCGAGGATGGTCACAAACCCCCGTGACTGACCAAAGCCAGCAGCTGCTGAGAGTGTCTCTGGTCTGTAAGGCGGGGGGGGGGGGGTGTCCCCAAGCTGTCCACTTCACAGCGCTCACACTAAGGCTCAGATATGCCAGGGCTTTGCCGTGGAACTCACAGCTGGTGTGATTTGAATAGTTGAACATACAAGAGGTGCAAATGGAAGGTCCTTCATCAGATTTATTTTTAAAAGCCTTCTGAATTCCGAGAAGGGGAAGAACTTGTATCTGGAAGCAGGAAGGGTGCCATGGAGCCACTCATGTGTAAGGGGTGATTCTGCAAAGGATCCCGGAAGGGGTGATCCCGGAAGGATGCTACAGGACATTGCATCCCACACCTATGAAGTGCCCCATCCATTAGGGATCATTTTGTTTCTTCCTTTCAGGCCTGCCCCAGACAGTATTCTTCATCTACAGCCTGCCTTAGAATCAAAAGAGATCCCCAAGGCCCCTAGCTCCCAAATGTGATTATAAAGAATGTGAACAAGAAATAAAACAGGCCCAGGATTTAAGAGAATTTGGAATTTATTAGACATTAAATATAAAATAAACCCATCTAAAAAGGGACCCAGAGAGCTCCCTTTATTCCTCTAGGCTTTTCCACTCCTGGCCTCATAAAAACACTCCATATACGCGATGATTAGTAATAGCAAGGACTAAAAAGGAGCAAAGCTTCTAAAAACAACAGATATTCAGCTTAATAAGGTTGAAGACCATGTCAGATGAGCCCGTTTCTGGAGGAGCCCGTTGTTGGCTCAGTCACAGCACCAGAACCAGACCAGCCTGCCCCTGCCCCACCCCCTCCCCGCCCAGAGTGACATCAGGGACTCCCTGTGACTGGCAGGAGTCGCTGGCCGGGAGGCAGACCACTTACTCCCTCAGTGTATCCTCCATGAGTTTCTCTATCACTGTCAGCTTCTGCTCCTCTAGCACCTGGCAGAACCGATGCATGCCTGAGGTCCAAATGGGGACAGAGAGAAAGAAAGTCTCAGTGAGTTTGTAGGTGGGCCCCAGACAAACCCAGCTGGAGGTAGACTATCCCAGAGCCCCCCATTCAGGCATGCTGAGCTGCAGCCCTCCCTTCTTTGGGACAGATTTCCAAGTCTATCTGCCACCTCCCTGATGACTTTGAGCTTCAAGGTCATAGCATGTCTGCCAGACACCTTCGTGTTTCATATCACATCCTGCAACCTGGCGACGGCCCCGGCATCCTCAAGTTTTCTTTTTTTCTTTCTTTTTTTTAAAGATTTATTTATTTATACATACAAACTGGGGTACAGGCCAGAGGTGTGGGGCAGCGAGACACCAGAGACAGAGTGGGGAGCAGAACAGGCAGATCAGAAATACACTGCTGAGGGAAGCAGCGGGCGAGACAGGAGAGGTCTGCCGCACCATGTGGGATTCTCCCCGGCTGGGTGTCGAACTCGCATCGCGTGCTGCGGACAGCTCCACAGCGCAGCGCTCAACCGCTGCGCCACCAGGGAGGCCCTTCATCAAGTTTTCTATCTGTGTTCCTCTAGTGTCCTTTCAACCTGCCCTAACATCCCTTTGATCTATTTTCCACTTTAAACCAAAAAATATTTCTGTAATGTAAGTGTTCCTTCATGTACTCCTGGCAGGCACGGCAGTGTCTGGCACAAAGCAATAGACAGTTGTCAACCTGAGTGTCATGTTCTCCATAATCTTCAGAGCAGAATCTGCAAAGAGCCTTCTGTGGTCATCTACCTGTCTAGTTCACCTAGCAGACCGCACGCTGCACAGGGCAGGGTGCCACTTAATAGCTCAATAGCAGGCACAGAACAGATACCCAAAAGGTCTACCTCAAGCTCTCATATAATGGAGTTTAATTCAAAATATGAAGGTAGAAAGAGTTGATATAGAGAAGCTAGAGCTACTGACTGTTAAAGGTCAAAAAATAGGGGAAGACTCAGGTCTTGGGATGTAGAAGGGCTGATGGACACCTTTGCAAGCTGCCAAGGTCGGGAGGTCAGACACCACTCACCAAGCTGGAGGTGCCTGTCTGCAAAGTTGAGGCGAAACCAGCCAGGCTCCTTACACAGGTAAGATTTGCCACGGGACAGTATCAACTTGTTGTCCAGGAAGCGGCGATGGAGGAGCAGCTCTTCCTCGAAAGTACATGGATTCAGGTACTAGGGAAGGCAGAGGGGCAGAGCTGAGTCCAAGCCCCAGCAGGCAGGTGTGCCAAAGAACACCTGTCTCACTCTTCCAGCTCACCTTCTTCAAGCTGATCCAGATGTAGAGGCCAGAGCCACGCTTAAGAAAGGGGATCTTCAGCTCCTGCAGCTTGTTGGTGACATACCTGTGAGCTGCCTTTAGCCGGAAGTGGTTAGTGGGCAGGTACACCTGGTCAATCCATTCTGGATGGGTGGGGGAAGAGAGCGGTCACAGGCCATTGCTCCACATGCGGGCTCGTTCCAGCTATTTCTAGCTATTACTTTCAAGCTGCTGGCAGCCATACCCAGCACACTCCCCCCCTACCTACAGCCCTGTTGGGGACATTGGACTCTTTAATAGTCCAATAAGGGGTCTCCCTGGTGGAGCAAGGGGTTAAGTCTCAGCACTAAGAAGCTATTCACAGCCACTGCAGCACGAGTTGATCCCCAGCCAGGGAGCTTCCCAAATGGCACAGCAGACCTCTCCTGTCTTACCTGCTGCTCCACTCAGCAGTGGATTTCAGTAGATCTGCCTGTTCTGCTCCCCACTCTGTCTCTGGTGAACCCTCTCACCCCCTCCCTACACCTCTGGCCTACACCCCAACTCTTGTATGCATAAATAAATAAATCTTTTAAAAAAGAGTCCAGTAAGACTGTTCCTTTTAGGTTTATACTGCTGAAGCAAGGAATTGGGGCATTCCTCTAAATGGGTCCATGCTGCTATTGTCAACTAGACAGTTACATACAGAGTCCTTTACTTGTGTAGGGCTTCACACAATGGACTCTGAGGAATCCACGTGCTTGGGGATAATGAGCCCAGTTGTTCTCAGCATTGGGAACATACTAGAACCACCCAGGGAGGGAGCTGTTAAAAGTCCTGATGCCCAGGTTATATCCCCAGATGATCTAAATCAGAGTTTGGGGGGTTGGAGCCTACACATCGGTATTTAAGCTCTCCAGCTAATTCCCACATGTATCTAAGGTTGAGAACCAGCGTTCAAGGACCTGGAAATCTGGCTTCTGCTAATTATCAAAGGGCCTGACAGCAGGTAGGGAGATAGCCGGTAGATTTCTCCTACCCACCCCTTTCCCCACCCAAAGCTGAAAGCAAACTTTCTAAACCCCGTTACCTGATTATATTAATTTGTTTCATTATACCCCAGCTTTTTATTTAAATCCTTCAGGCTGGTATCTTCCCTGATACAGCAAATTTTAAAAAGGAGGCATTAAAGGGGGAGTTCCCTCTGAAGCCAGCATTCACTTGAAAGGCAAAAGGAAGGTGAATCCGGGTGCCACAGATCAGACACACCAACTGGCCCAAGTGTCAGCTCTCCTCTGCCACCTTGGAAGATGAAGATAAATCACACCCAGGAGTCAGTGCATTTCTTTGTAATCTTTGCCCTGAAGTGAGCAGGGCTTGCGGGGAGGGAAAATAGACCTTCACCTAAAAATTGATTTCCGAAGTTCCCACCTGCAGTCTTAGATTGCCTATCCCCTTCCCGGGAAGAGAACCAACGACTAGAACAGCCAGAAGTGAAAGTCCACCCTGTGTTTTAGAGAGCACCTCCATCTTCTGTCTATACCCCCTCTGCATCATCTGAGCTGCATTCTGCCTCCTCTAAACTTCCTGTCCTACCACAGTTAAGCCTGACACCGTGAATAGGGTCTCAGTGTATTTATGAGTGCATGTCAGAGACCCAAGCAAACCTGGAATTCCCCATGGTTATGGGGTCCGGCCATGATGTCTGGGGTGCAGGTTAGTACCTCTGTCCTGGAGCAGCCGGCACAACTTGTACTGGGTGATGCCAGAGAGGCTGTGAAGATAGCCAAAGGCGCTCACGGCAGAGGCCACCTCCTTGTTGTGGGTGTAGAGGACGCCAAAGCGGAGGCCGGAGACGCCGAAATCCTAGAGGAAGAGAAGCAGGGGACGAATGCCTGGTGTGCCTGCTCCCCACTGCTGGGCTCCCCTCCTTCCTCCTTGAGAAAACGCAGCTGGGGCTCACCTTACTGGTGCCCCAGATCATGTGGGTCCTGTGAGGGTCAGGCAAACTGCAGAGGAGACACAATATAACGAAGATTATGGAGAAATATTTGAAGGATGAAGACTTGGGCCTTGGAGGGAAAAGAGGAAGTGGCCTTGACTGCAGGGCCTACCAAGCCCAAAGTTCAAGAGACAGTCGCCCCAGTTAAGACAGGAAGCAACACAAGGTGTCCCCAGGGAACTAGATGGGATGACTCCCAAGCGCCCCCTGAGTGAAGTCCAGAACCTCATCCCAGCTTGGGGCCTTCCCACAACTGGTCCAAAGCCGTCTTTCTTGGCCGCTGGCTCTCGCACACGTGGGCCACCACCATTTCCAAAATGTGCTCACACATTTTTCTTACTGTCCTGCTTTGGTAAAGCTGTTCCTTCTGCCAAGCATACCCCTTCTTCACTTTACTTGCTGGTTCTAGGGCCAAATACAACCCTTAAGAAATGTCTGCCCTAGGGGGCCTCCCTGGTGGCACAGCGGTTAAGTGCTGCGCTGTGGAGCTGTGGCACTGGCGATGCTAGTTCGATGCCCGGCTGGGGAGATTCCCACCTGGTGCCCAGCCAGGGAGATTCCCTCATGGTGCCCGGACGCTAGTTTGACACCCGGCTGGGAAGAGCCCCACATGGCGCAGCAGACCTCTCCTGCCTCGCCCACTGCTCCCCTCAGCAGTGTATTTCCATCAATCTGCCTGTTCTGCTCCTCAGTCTGTCTCTGGTAAACCCTCTCGCCACCCCATGCCTCTGGCTGTACCCCAGCTTGTATGAATAAATAAATCTTTAAAAAAATACATAGAAAACAAAAGAAATGTCTGCCCTATTTCTATTCTTTTCCCATGTTCTACTTATCAAGAAGTTTCTACCCTGGCTCTGTAGGACCTTATCTTGACTTTTGACAGTACACGTTCTGCCCTGCCCTCAAGTTCTCTCATGTACAAAATGGCATTTAGAGGAGAAGACACTTGGAAAAATGATGCTTCATTAATTTTCATACCACCATTGGCACTTACCTCAGTTCCTAGCGGCATCCAGTTAAGTTTATGGCTTATGAACTCACCTTGCAAAGCAGCAACCTCACGGTTGAGGTGAGCCTCAACCTCCAGTGGAGAACAACTCACCTTTTTATGCTCAGAACACTGTGGAATGTGGTGGATTCATCAAACACAGAGAGCATGTAAATCTCATCGATAATCACATGTAGGTTGTACCTGCAGGTATGGACAAGAGAGAACAATATCTAGGTTCTCTGATCACGACTCACTTTCTTTTCTGGACTTCTCTGGATATAGAGCAGATGTCCCTACTGCCCCAGCAGCCCATCCAACCCCTCAAGGGGCATGGAAGGTAGAAGTGGGTGGTACACCAGAAGGGACTGTTTAACCTGGAAGGAATTCAGAAGATACTTGTGAGAACCTCTTCCCTAATCCCTCAACCATCAAGCAGGACCTATGGGAATTCAGCTCACTGCACGTAACTGCAGAGTATAGGATGCACTAAGAATATTTGGGGTCAATTATTTCTGGTTCCAACTTCTTGACTACAAGCAACGGGAACCCCTTTGTGGTATTTCAGCTGGTCTCAAGGAGTAGCACTCACACCTCTTGGCAAATCCCAGGTATTCTTTCAGCGAGTCTGGAGAGTAGACATCACCCAGGGGGTTCTGAGGATTGATGAGCAGAAGGCCTCTGACTTTTTTTCCCTAAGAAGAACCATAACCAGACATAGCTTAACAAATACAAATGCTTCCTAACTACCTCAACATTGGCCAAGGATTGGGTCAGGATTCCCACTATGGAATCCGTGATCGAGTCTGGGTAGGATCTCAAAGAGGGGGAACAGAAAAAGTTCTGGGGGCTCAGGGCTCCTGTGTGAACATGCTCATTCACTGCTTCTTCTAAGGAGCCCACAGTCTTGGAGAACAGTTGTTCTAGAATCAGTGCCTGCCCTGAAGACACAATTTTCTCCTTACCTTAAGCTGAGCCTCAAGCAGGGCTTGCTCCAGCTTGTCCACGGTGAGCTGGAATGGAGGCGTCTTCCCATCCATGACCTGGAAGACAAATCCTGCTGGGAACTTCCTGTCAGAGAAGCCGTGAAGCTGTGATGCCACTCTCTTATAAATCCCAACAATCTCTTGTCTTCACACCCAGGGCGCAGCCCCCATGCCTCCCTGCCCCTGATTTCTCCACTCATCCCATGGTAAGCGAGAAAGACCCCCTACACCTTCCAAGTGCCTCTCGAACATCTACTGCCCAGGTGGGCTGAGCAGGCGAAGGTCCCCATTCTGACCTCACTGTCCAGGTGCACATGAATCAGCTCAACTTTCGAATACAGCCTGGAGGTAAAGACGAAGCCACCATAGAAAGGCGTGGGGGTCAGAAAGGCGTCTGGAAGAGGAGGGAGACAAAGCTGTCAGTCCAGGGATTCAGTCAGAACCTGCCCCCAGCAGCAGCGAGGCTACCAAGAAGGTTGATTGGCGGGCCCTCTTACTTGGGGCCTCACGCTTTCATAGTCAGGGCCCATGCTAGTTATTAGTCCTCACAGACATTACTTATGGGGTAAGACTCAGATTTCTCCCTGCCCATAAACTAGAAAGGGAGAGAACAGAAGACTGTTGCTGCGATGATTTGGAATCCAGGGCACGCGTCAAGCCAGGCTTGTGAGCAGGTAGACCTAGACCCGCTCGATTGGCAAGTCGGCTCCTGGACAAACACTGGAGGCCAAGCCCAGGCCCAGGGAGGACTCTCGCCCCTCTGCTGGCCCAAGTTACTGCACGGCCCGGTGATTCGGATGTTCGTTTCTTCCCATCTGTTTGGCCTCACCGATGGACATATTCCCGTGAGCAGCCTACTTGGTAACTTCTATTCACGCAGCCAGAGCTCATGAAGAGCTGAGAACCGTGACTGGCCATTATTAAGAGGGAGACTGAGAAAAGATCTCAGACTTGGTGTAGAACTAATAGCCTTATTTTTGGAGGCAGAGGAACAGGAAATCTACATGAACTGAGCTAGTTCACCAGGACTATTTGTGTGGGAGCTGAGCTCCAAAGTCCAGCTAAAAAGATGAGTCCACTGTCACCATCGCTGGGCACACACCCTTGAGATTGTCCCATGTTTTCCTTCCATGTCAAACGGGGGGCCAAATCCCTATTCCTTCAGAGCTGGTAGAAAGATGCTCTAAGCAGTGTAAAACTCCCAGCACTTTAGGGCTAAGTCCTTGCTTCCCTATGGCCCAGACCCCATGTTCCTGCCCTTGTCTCTGGCCTATGTGCTGCCATTGCCCCAAGGGAAAGCAGAACCCATGACTTACCGCTTGGATCGCACAGAACCATGGCCAGCGCAGAGAAGACAGAGCAGCAGCCATTTAGAACGACCACCTGAAGGTGACACATGATGAGAGAAGTCAAAAACCAACCCTCTTGAAAGAAGGGGTAACCCAGCCCCCTTCCCCTGGGAGGGACAGATACAAGGATCTCCTGACCTAAGACCACTGACCTTTACTCTGCCCTGACCCTGAGGATTCCAGCCTGTTCTCCCTGTATCTTCTAGAAAATGCAGAGTCCCCAGAGAATGCAGCCTTCCACCAGGGTGGCAGTGAGGCTGAAACCAACTCACATTTTCTGGATCCAGCTGACCAGGCGCCTTGCAGTAATAGGCCAGGAATTGGGCCACCTCCTCCCGCAGGCTGTAGACGGACACAGAGAAAGTGTGTGGTTCCCAGGATGAGGAGGGCCTTCCTCATTCAGGCCATAACTCCAGCCTCTCCCAAAGGACAAAGCCCCCACCCTCATTTTCCAGGGTTACTGACTGAGGCTGTCAAAACCTTGGGGTGACACGGACAAGAAGCCTGGAGATTAGACTAGGACTCAGGACAGTGCTAGGCTACACCAGCCTGCTCCTGATGAGGTTTGGCTGGGGGTGTTCTCTAGGAGACTTTTCCCCAAAGAAAAGGGAGACAGGCAGCCAAGAACCTGGTGCCTGGAATCCTTCCCTGGATGAAGACAGATGCCTGTGGTCAGGGTCTATGGATTTAGAGGTACTTACAAAGGTTGCCCCCTCCAGTCAGAATATTGCAGCAGAGATTCCTCAATGTAGCTCATATCCTTCTGACTCAGCTGTTGGCAAGAGAGTAAGGACAGCAGGCCAGAGGGTTTCATTCTATTCCCGGGATGTATCAGGGTATCTGCCCTGCCCTACAGGACTTTCCAGAAGAGGAGTGGGTATACATACTGTACAGTGTGTGGAGGCCCTTGATGAAGCGACAGGCCTCATTAATGAATGGAGGCCCTGATTTTCTTGTCACAGATTACACAAGGAGATAATTCACTGAATGTGCCTGACCCAATCCTACATTTGGGTCAGAGGCCCCTTGGTGGCCTCCCCACACAGTCCCATCCGGAGAATACCTCTGGACACAGCTGCAAGATAATCAGTTTAGATATGTTTTTCTAGAAGCTGTTTGCCCCACTCCCTTTCCTAGACTTTTTTTTTTAAGATCTATTTTTATTTTATTTATGTATACAAGAACTGGGTTTAGGCCAGAGGTGCCCAGGGTAAGAGGATTCACCAGAGACAGAGTGGGGAGCAGAACAGGCAGATCTACTGAAGTACACTGCTGAGGGGAGCAGTGGGCGAGGCAGGAGAGGTCTGCCGCACCATGTGGGAAGCTGGCCAGGGGATCGAACTTGTACTGCAGTGGCTATGGATAGCTTCATAGTGCTGAAACTTTAACCCCTGCACCACCAGGGAGGCCCCCTTTCCTTGACTTCTAAATCTAGTATCTACATATATACACCAAATGCTGAAGAACATTCTAAGGGGTACTGGGCCTGTAGGTGGCTTACCCTTTCAGCCACCAGATCAATGCAGAGCTTGTTCTCGCTGATACCAAGGTTAATGAAGCCCTGGAGACGAAGGTATTGGAGGTCAGTTCATTCTCTTGCCCTACCCCAGAGGGACCTCTTTATAAACCAGTCAGATAAGTTCTTACCCAGATTCGTTAAAATTGACAACTCACTGCCCTGTGAGGCACTTCAATCCATGTTTGACAGCTTTAAGGAGTGGACAACTTTCTATAAACCCAAACTCTCACGGCTTACAAATCCCCCATTTTAGAACCACACAGGTACATCAGTTATATTATCAACCAGCTGCAGTCACTGAGTTCTTACATGCCAGACACTACACTCAGAACTTCGTGTGATTTGCCTCAATTCTCACACTCCTGCGAAGAGGACTCCATTATGAGCCCAGGTCTAAAGGGCGTGGGTTCAGAAGGCTGGGTAACCCAGTATCCACGTGGCCTTGGTGACAGGCAGATCGCCACCTGCTGGACCTCAGAGTCTGGATCTTTAACGACCCCACACCCAGCTCTGCTTTTCCTCCCATGGAAAGGCCCTATAAGTCATAGAAGGAAGTAGGTGCCTTGGAATCCATCGGGGTTACCTGACTCACGTTGGCCCCCCAAAAGCAGGCGGCCATCCACCACGTATCACTTAGGTGGGAACAGAAGGGCAGAGATGTGTCTTTACTCTTTGGCTGGAGAGCTGCTGGGAACCTCCTTGCTGGAGGCCAGTCACTGTTTCCCTCTCACCCTCAGAGCAGCAACCTAACACTCACTACCGCCTCCCCCACCCACACCTCTTGTCATAGCACCCACTGTCCCTGCTCTGGCCAATGGGCATCCTACCTGATCACGCCAAGCCTCCCCACATGCTGTTCCTCCTTCCTGGAGGAAGCACAATACTCCCATTGTTGACAGAAAGGCGCCTTTGCGCTGTCCCCTAGTGCCCCTGGACACCTGCAATGCTCACGTCCACAATGACTGCTCTCTTCATCACCAGCGTGAGTTCAAGTTCACTGACTGCTATGATCCTATTGACTCCAAATGGGCAAGAGCAGGGGTTTGGGGAAAGCATGGCATGCTGCGTGGAGGGGAACCCAGATACAGTCATTCGTCTTCCTTGGCACATCACCTGTTTCTGTGCCCACTGCCTTATCCATAAGAAGGCACCAGAGTCTACTTCATGGGGCTGGGAAGAGTAAGAGGGCAAGGGGCAGTAAACCCCACTGACCGAGGCCTCGAGTCTCCCCCTCCCCCCATCCTCACCAAAGTGTTCGTGTCCTTGTGGTATTTGTCTTCTTGGTAGGACCTGTAGTCCTGGAAGCTGGCATGGAACAGCTTGGAGATGTCAATCCCCCGGTTGGACAGATCCTGGGTCACAAATGCAGCTTCAAAATCACTCCGTTGGAGGACGGGTTGGTCCGGCTGCCTGGATGACTGGGCCCCCCGTTCAGCACTGACGTCACCCCCAGAGTCCAGGGAGGGGCTGGGCAGAGCTGGGGCCCCAGACTGGAGGAGGCTGAGCACCTGGCACATCAGGCGGCTCAGGAGGGCGTCCTGCTCCTGGGCGGCCTGACAGTGCCCCTGCTGCTCCAGCACCAGTGCCCGCCGCATGTGGCCGGGGGTCTGCTGCCTGAGGCGCTCCTCTATGGCCCGCTTCAAGCACAGCATGGTCTCCGTCAGCTGGGTGTGGGCGCTCTGGGTTCTGAGGCTCTGGCCCCCCAGCTGGCCACAGGGCGTGTGGAAGGTGTCAGATGGGTCACTCATTCTCCAGGAATCTGGCCCGGTTTCAGCAGGCTGGCTGCAGAGGAAGAAGAGAGCATGTGCTGCCACAGGAAACTCTCCCTGACCCTCAGATCCAGGCTTGATCTCGGCTGGTCACTGGCTTCTCCCATATCCATAGCTTGGACCAAACTGGTTCAGGAAGAGTCAGCTACTCATTCAAGGGCAATGCCTAGAAACACCTTTTTAAAACCTTAAAGAATCAATCAAACAAAAATCAGATAGCAAGGAGGCACAGATAAGAAAACCCGAGGCCCACAGCTGTGTCTAGTTTTTTATCAGAGAGTCCATCACAACCCCTGAGAACTGCTTGTTAGTGCTGGAAAAACTCCACAAACACCCACTTTGAATTGGGTCCAGGAACCCATTCATCACTCACTAAAAAATATATCTGGCCTAAACAGTCTCACAGGGGAATTCCACCATACATTTAAAACAAGTATATTATTTAATCTAATTCTATTTATACTGCCCTACAGAAAAGAAAAAAAATCCACATTTTATAATCCAATAAATAGCAATCTGCTTTGATGATGTTATATGAAGAACTATGGATAAACCTCACCTCTGATTAGATTATCAATGCTTAAACCCAGAATAGAATTTAGGAAATAGGATCCAAATGCACCATAAAATCACCCTGTCACCCTTCCAGAAAATGGAAGGATTGTTCAGTCCTATGATTTATATTAACCTTTCATTAATAGATGCTGAGGGTAGGAAATCACTTGATTTTCTCTCCAGATGCTAAAAAGAGAACTAAGAAATTTTTATTTCGGTTTAGGCAACTTAGTAACACGAAGTGATTTAACACGAGACATCTCTCAGCCAAAAATGTCAGTTTCCTACTCACGCAAGCCTCAAATTCATGAAACTCAGTTAAGTCTGTACCTTTTCTCTGTTAAATATTTAACATTATACTTGAGGTTTCAGACAAGAATATTAGGCCAGAAATTAGTTTTAAAAAGAAGAAACTAGAGCTAGAAATAGCAATAATCTGGATTTCCTATCTTTAAATGACTCTACCTAGAAGACAAGAGAGAATTAACAATCTTTAAGAGGATTTAACATAGTTATAGAGTAGGACACCTCCCTGGTGGTGCAACAGGTTAAGTTGCAGCCTATGAAACTATCCACAGCCACTGTAACTTGAGTTCGAGCCCTGGCGAGGGGGCTTCCCACATGGCGCAGCAGACCTCTCCTGCCTCGCCCGCTGCCCCCTCAGCAGTGTACTTCAGTCAATCCACCTGTTCTGCTCCCTACTCTGTCTCTGGTGAATCCTCTCACCACCCCACTCCTCTGGCCTACACCCCAGTTCTTGTATGCATAAATAAATAAATCTTTTTAAAAAAGTTATAGAATAGGGGCTCACCTCATGTTTTTGTAAGTACAGTTTTACAGGGACACAGCCAACTACTCATGTGCATATGGCCAGACGGCAGAGCTATGTCCAGACCTGGGTCACTTACCTTACAAGGGAGCCTAGTGACTGACTCCTTGGCAGCCCCGTTCACCTGCAGCTGCATTGGTATTTCATCCCAGCTGCTAAGGACCCCAACTCCAGGTGGGACATTTAAGGAAATAATTTCTCACAGCCCACTGACTTCAGCAAGGTCCCTCAATATACACAGAATGAGTATGATGGTGTGAGCCCGATGGGGTGCACAGAGCCCTCCCAAACCACAATATTCCGAATGGCAACTGACACTGATTGAGCATTGCCCTGAGCCAGGATTTGAAGGGGGCAGGAGGGGTCTTTGCAGACACCACTTGATTGACTCCTCTCTGTAGGAGTGTGGGCCACCATTAGCCTCACTTTGCATATGAGGAAACAGAGGCTCAAAAGTAGGCGGTAAAATGATGTACATGACATTCCCAGGATTATTTATAACTAACTTTATACTTTCAGTGACCTTAAATGGTTGGCCATTTCCCAACCACTGTGTTTTAATATGAAACAAAAGGAAAGTTCTCTGGCGTGCAGGGACCATAAAGCCTGAGGCATCACTCTCTCTCCAAACGCTCACGGCCACTGCAAGCATTCTGGGATGGTGCACCCCTCTCCACCAGCTCCCCAAGAACAGGAAGGCAAAGATGCACCCCAGAACCCCTGGCAGTGGAATAGGGTGTCTTGAGTTATAAGTGCTCACCACAATATCCACACCTAGGGCTTATTGGCAGGCATCTACTCTATTCTGAAAACTAAAGTAGATTGCTGGCGCAAAAAGAAAAGGGGAGAGGTGTGAATCACACAAGTTCACACAGGTAGGATGGGAAAGGGGAGCTTTATAAACCCAAATCTTAACCCGAGGCTCCATCACCCTCTTAACCATCTTTCCACAAAGCCTCGTCCTATCGGGATACACATATTCTCAAAGCTTCGCATTCACATTGGTGGATCCATAAACCCTGAAATCCATCGGTGGCCCCACCCCACTGGGGGGGGTGTCTAGGAGCCCAGGTGAAGCCCCAGGCAATGGTTGGTCCAAAACCCTTCTTCACTCCACAGCCATATCTCCCCTGGCCTGCGGCTCGTACCCCCCTCTTCCATCCCCCCGGCATGTACCTTACTTAGCCCGTGTTTCCACTAATGTCTCCGCCAACGCAAAACCTGTCTGCCCAACGAAAACTTCCTGGACCACCAGAGCTCAGAGACCTCCCCACCGCCTCCTCCTAAGTTAGCTTCCTGCTTTGGGCCTGCACACTCTGCTTTAAACACAAGGTGCTCCAAAGGGTGATAATAAGATTCACCTTTTCCCTTCTAAAGGGACCTCCCCAGGAGCTCCCTGTTAAAAATGGCCTCTCTGCGGCATGACAGAGAAGGGCTCTATGAGGAGGAACCGCTCTTGGAGCCCTGGTTCCCACACTGCAGGGTGCTGGCATCACTGGGAGAGCTACTGAGAGCAAAAGGATCTTGGAAGCGAGCTGGGACCTGAGCCCGGCTGGTGGGGGATCGCCGGTGACTCAGACACCAATACCGGAGAATGGCTGGCACAGGTGAATCTCGGGTAAAGCACAAACGAGCTAGGGACCTGACCTGCTTCTGGGGAGGCCTGGCTGACAGCAGGCTGAGGTGGGCCAACCTAGGGCAGGAAGGGTCACTCGAGAAGGACATGCTGCAGCGACCACCAGGTCCCACCCCCCCAGCCCTACCTGATGCCATGTCCTCAGCAGGCCCACCTGGCTTTTCTGGCCTGCAGTTTCTCCTTGTTAAAGGGGGAAGGTCATGTTTTGTTTCCCAATGTTTCTCAGATGCAAAAGACTGTACTTGGCCCATGGAGGAACCCAGAACATTTGTGAATGAACGAATGAAGGAACAAATGAATGACTGCCCTAATGTAATGATCTAAGGTCTGAATTGCCCTCTGGCCCCCAGGCGTTTCAGGTTCTGCATAGTTCCAAGGCACAGAGGGGGTTCTTGGTGAATGTCTATTGAAGATTCACTGATAACTAACCCAAGAGCGACTGAAGATGGAGTGAAGGAGTCAATCAATCATAGGCACCAGGTGAATGTTGCTGGTGGCATGATTTGCTAGGAGAAGAAACCTCATTTCCCACACTTGCTGCAGCTGGGAGCCTCTCTCTACCAGTGGGGGCCCCTTGGACCAAGCAGCTGTGACACGGACTTGCCAAGAGGGGTCGCTAAACTCTTATTTTCCTTCCTGGCGTGCACAAGGAGAGGTCTGCTGTGCAGACGGAAGAAGCATGAAAGGAAAGGCCTGCAGAGTCACTGTCCCCCCTCTAGAGCACCCGCTGTGGTGCATGCCCAGCAGCACTGGGCCCCCAAGAGTTCACAGTCACTGCAGGATGCCAACCCCCCGCCCCAGCAACTGCACGGCGACCAGGCAACCACAACCACTTCTGACTCTGTAACCCTTATAGCTCTGAGGTCTCCTCAGATCTCCCTCTTATGGATGAACCCCAAACTCAGAGAGGTCGAGTCCTTGCCCAAAGTTGCATCCATGAGTGGAAGGATTTAAAACCAGATTGGCCAGTCCTGTTGCTGTTCCTTCTCGCTACTCTCCCTAGCCACAGGCACCCCCATATCCACACCCTGAATCTTCCCACCGTTTAGCATCTCTGCTCCAAAAGCAAAGCAAGTTTCCAAGTCCAGTGTCTGGCGCAGTTTAACTTAGAAGACCCTTCAGTTCTCTTTCCTGGTGGGGAGCCTAAAAAGGCAGGTGGAGGGAAGTGTGGGAAAAGGGAGGCCTCCTTCCAGCAGAGACAGACTCCGCTGCCCTTGGCGCCCACCTTGCCCCAGTTAGCATCACCCTTGCTCCCTTGATTTCGGAGCCCTGGGCTTTTAAGCAGCCTCTTGGCCACACATGAATTCACTGGGGAGAGGGGAGCCTGGTTGGCAGCGCTGAGGGCAGGAGCAGGAAGAGGCTGCAAATGTCTCCTGACACATCTCACAGAAAGACAGCAATGAAACTGGGGTGGGCCTGCCTGTCCACACTGGTGGCCAGAAGCTGGGAGTCTGTCTGTTGGGGAATCTCTTTGTTGACAAGGGGCCAGAGCTCCACATACGGGGCCTCCCAACAGTGTAGTGAGGAAAGTGTCCTTAGCCCCAGTTTACAAAGGAGGAAACCGAGGCCCAGCAAGTTTCTTCAACCTTGTCCAAATTCATCTTCTTGGATAGGCCTAATGTGGGCATGTCTGAAGCCAAGCCCAGGAGGTACCCTAACATAGGCGACAGGACCCTAGCAATCCTGCCAGAGCTGGACTGTCTCCAGGTTTAGGAGGTGAGCAGGCGTGGGCGTCTGAGGAGGAGGAACGCCAGGATGCCGGCGTCTGGCAGCTCCAGCCAGCCCGTTTCCTCGGGCAGGGCCTGAGCCCAGTTACGACATGGTTGCCACCTGATTGCCCTCAGACTTCCCTCAGCTGGAGAACCTCTCTGACTAACCCCTCAGAGCTCAGAGGACTGTTCTTGGGGTTTCTGGGCAGTTGCCCAGCGAGGTATTCTCTGCCCTTCTCACTCATACCCAACTCAGTGGTAGAGACCTATCAATCGATTATAAAGCCTAATCCTTTGTTTGGCTTGTACCTCCCTTTAGCCTCTGGGGGCTGAGCATACAGAGGTATCAAGTAACTGCCTTTCATTTACTTGTTTACTGTGTACATGGAAAAACAGAACCAAAAAATAGCTCTGTTTCCAGGGATTTTTTAACCAAATTTGAAAACGACATCTGTGTCCTGTTGGACAACAGAGGAGCAAATTAGCATTATTCACTCATTCCACAAATATTTATTGTGCAATCACCATGTGCTAAGCACTTCTAGGTGCTGATGACACAGAAGGCAACAAAACAGACAAAGTCCTCTTTTAATTTACCTTCTACAGGAGGTGACAGAAAATGATGATGTATAAATATGTTGGATAAGTGCTGTGAAGGAAACTCAAGTTGGGTAGGGGATTGAGAACAAGAGGGGTAGTGAGGTAACCCACAGGAAGGGAAGGGGAAATCCATGTGGTTCTCTGGGGGAAAAGTGTTCCAGGCAGAGGGAGAAGCAAGTGCAAAGGTCCTGAGGCGGGAGCACATATTTGTTCCAGTTGAGGAAAGGACCTCCTAAGGTTTTGTGAACCTTGATAAGAACTTTGACTTTAGGCGGGCCTCCCTGGTGGTGCAACAGGTTAAGTCTCGGTACTATGAAGCTATCCAGAGCCACTGCAGCATGAGTTCCAAACCTGGCCAGGGAGATTCCCATATGTCGTAGCAGACCTCTCCTTGTCTCGCCCCCTGCTCCCCTGAGCAGTGTATTTCAGTCGATCTGCCTGTTCTGCTCCCTACTCTGTCCATGGTGAACCCTCTCACCCTCCTCCACACCTCTGGCCTGCACCCCAGCTTTTGTATGCATAAATAAAATAAATCTTAAAAAAAGATGGGAAGTCAATACAGTTCTCCTAGAACTGCCTGGGGTCTCCCAAACCAGTTGGGATGGCTCAGGCTGTGAGTTATGTTCCTGGTTTAGATTCACTTGTCCTCGTTGCTAGGAGGCCTTCGCTCCTCGAATGCCTGAGGTCTTCATCTGGGATTCCTGGAGTCCCAGGACAAGTTCTCAACCATGGGCCATGTCAGAGTCACCTTGGAAGTTTTTCCCAAAGACCAATGCCAAGTTCTACCTCTGCCTTGCTGACCCAGAGTCTCCGGGGTGGACCACCAGGATGAACACCACCCACTAAAAACCACTGTCTCAGAGGGGCCTCAGGGGACCTCTTGTCCCCCCTCCAATGTACATGTATCTGCATGTACCTTTGTTGTTAGGGGGATGATAGGGACCACAGCTTTCATCAGACTCCCCCAAAGACTGAGAATCATCTTCCAGGATCTGCAAGGGAAAGCACCATCAGCCGTGGGCCCCTGAGGTAGCCACTTCGCCCTTCAGATTTTCCCTTCCCATCCCCCCCCACCAATGTCCTTTTTCTCTGACTCCTCCATCTCATTACTTTGCCTAGATTTATTTTGATAGCAGCATCTCCCTTCCTTCCAGCACTTAGTATGCTGCCAGCATTCAATACCTCTTCAAATATGAATAAGCTGTTCTTGCCAGAGCTGCGGCTCGGCTAAGTCGGTCTTTTCTGGGCTCTTTCTGTTTGCTTTCCCCCAAGGTCTTCATGCTTCAGCTGTCAAAGAGGAGCCTGTTCCAGCCGCCCTTTTCTCCCCTGCCCACGACTCTGCTTAGAAACTGCTTAGGGAGCAAAGAAAAGGGTTTTATTTCATTTTCCAGCAATACTCCCTACTCTTGTCACCCCCACTTCAAACCCAAGGGGCTTCCGATGAGTGACCTCCACCCCAGGTGCACTGTGGGAGAACAGATTCAGCAGTAGGGTGGCTGGATGGCCTGGTGCCCTAGGGTGGGGGTGGGGAGCGATCTGGCTTTGGCAGGTACTGAACTTCTCTGCATACTGTCTAGACTGGTTTGCAGCGATCCCTGAGAGGGTCCTTTCTCTCTGTGGGGTATGGTATGGTCTATATGAAGTTGCCGTCAAGGGTCTGGGGTTGGAGATACCAGTTCGAATCCCAGCTCAGTCAATTACAAACGGTGTGGCTGTAAGCAAAATGATGAAGCATCTCTGGGCAGCAACTTCTCATCTGTGAAGAGGTGTAGGGGAGGTGGCGTGGAGAGGCTTACAGGAAATAATGAATATAAATCTAAGCCTCCCCCTTTAACTTCTGTCTAGCCATCTACTAAACCATTCCCCTGCCCAGCTGATCACTCCAACTTTCATTCTGTCCCACTGAGCCCACCAGGAGTTTGCCAGTCTCCAGAGACGGAAGTTAAAACTCCAGAGGGAGCAGACTCTTCTCACTCTCAACGGGGAAGCCTAGGGGAGGAGGAACTGAGAGTTCCAGGGCCTTTTCCTCCCAGTCACATCACATATGTGAATTCCTTTTCCCTGGAAGCTTCTTGGCAGGAGGGTTTCCTGTCCTTTGAGAGGCCTCCTCAGACTTACTGAACTTCTGTTGACCTGCGTTTCCCCACCAAACCCAGACTCTATGATGTTGCTCTCTGCCACCTCCCTTCTTCCTCCCTTGCTCCTAGGCAGGAACAGGCCCAAGGAGAGCAGGTCCTCAAATAGCACCGTGTAGGCCTGCTGTCGTTTTGTTATGAAGTAGTGAAAAAGCAACCCCAGACATGCTGAATGAGACGATATTCAAGGACCTGGCTTGATACGCAGTTTTGTTTGAAGTCTCAGTTTCAAAGAACCTATAGGCAAGGTTAAGTGAGGACTTAGTATCCCCCAGCAGCTCACTCTGCTAAGTAACCCCAGGGCTGGGGAAGGCTCCTTTTACTCCCGGAGTCTTCCAAAGAGCCAATTCATCATGCCCCAGTCAGAGCATCCGGCTCATCTATGAGGTACTACAAGCACTTAGCAATGTTATCATTGCACCCCCAACAGCCCTGTGGCAGCCCATAACACTGGGGGCCACAAGGAGCACCTGATACAGTCTCCGCCCACACGGATGCTGGGCTTGGTCATGTGACTTGCTTCAGCCAATGGGATATTAGCAAGCATGATGTAAGTGGTGACTTGATAAGTGCCTTGTCCCTGGAAATGCTTGCTTTTAGAAACCAGCCACCATGCTATGAAGCGACTCAGGCTAGACCCTGGTGTGACAAGAGGCCACGTGGGGAGAGACGGAGGATGAGTTATCTAGCACATTCTAAGCTCAACGGAGCATCTATCCCCAGCAACAAGGAAAAGCAGAAGTACTGCCCAGCTGAGCCCTGTTAACCCACAGAACCCTGAGAAATAATAAATCACTGTTGTTTTAAGCTACCAGACTCAGGATGACTTCTTACACAGCAATAGAAAATAGAAACAGACCCCAAGACCCAGATACTATTATTTTCTCCATTTTTCAGCTGCTGAATTGGTTACAGATGCTGAATCAGGGTGAGAGAGCTTAGTTGGGGGTGTGAAAATACACCATTTGGACCTTCTGCTGGGGGAACTCAATGGACCAACAGCCCCAGTTACCATTTCCCCCATCCTATTCACCACTGCGTTCCCCCTAAGATGCCCTACCCAGTCCCCAGGCTGCTCCCGGCCAATGAGTGGGCACAGCAGGGCTGTAAGTTGCGGGCCCATTTGGAGGAGATAAGGAATTTCTCCAGCAGCCTACTTTGGCTCAAGGACTCCTCATGGGAGTGCTGAGCCTTTTGTGGAATGGTGTTACTGGGCAAGCCACTTCCTGCCCCAGTTCCCTTCCTTCTCTCTTCTCTACCATGATCACACCCTCTAAAATTTCTCCCCACCTCCTCCTGCTCCCTCCCATTTATCCTTCACAGGTGTTTCCTCCAATAAATATGTTGCCTTTCAAATCCCATTTGATGTCTGCTTCTCAGAGGAATAAACTAAGTGAGAAAGATCAGATTTGAACCCATGGACCCTCTGCCTGGCCTTCCCTTTGTTTCCTTCCCGATGCCCTTCCTTTCAGGAAAAATAAGCGTCTTCAAATGTCTCAGCCATCCAGACCTCAGAAGCTCTAAGGCTGCGGAAAAGGAAAACAAGATGGGCAAGAAAAACAAAGCACAGGAACCTCCACAGACAGACATGCCTGGGGGAGCCAGCCAGACACCCGGCCTCACGGACTGACATGACCCAGGAGCCTGGCAGAAGTGGCTGGAGGGGGACAACATGCTCACATGTATTTCCTTCTGTGCCGAAGCCCTTTACACACAGGAACTCATTCAATCCTCCCAAATGTGTGTAAGGTGAGTATTACAATCTGCATTTGCAGGTGAGGACGTGAGACTCAGAGAGGTGAAGCCACTTGCCCAGGGTCACACAGCTACCATGTGGCAAGGCAGAAACTTAACCCCAAGGTAAAAGGAAGCCAAGTTGTCAGGAGCTTTCCAAATCTTAGCTGCACATTCTTGTTCTTCAATGTGTCTCTGGAAGACCTTGAGCAAGTGACTTATCCTCTCTGAGTCAGTTTTCCCATGTATAAAATTTGGACACTAATTGTTCCTCCTTCCTGGGACCTTATAAGCATAGAAAATGAAATCTGGTGCTAGTGGGTGTTTAATACATGTCAATTCTGGAGACACACACACACACACACCCATCCCTGCCTCCAGACTGGCCAGTTTTCCATTACACTTCTTGTTGCCATCCTGCCATTGACATAGAAAGATAAGGTCTTTTTAAAAAATAACCCGAACTCCAGGATGCTCATAATTATACAAGAGTCAAGGTCCAGGCCTGATTCATAACCTGGTGTTGCCTTCATGCCTATAAAAAAACAACACATCAACAACTGAAACCCTGATAAATTATCCAGGGACTCACAAAATTTGAAGGATCTAAGTCAGGCCCCTCCCCCACCACCACCAAAAAAAATCCCCTGGATTCTTTCTCCATGAGGGGAGGTTTTCCACAGGGACACAGCCCCGTGCTTTGGCTCAGGGACCGTGCTGCTTTCTCCTTGAGAAAGCTCCTGGGATAAAAATAGCCAAGCAGCAGGCGGCCCCTTCTGTGGCTTGGAGGAGAGGAAGGGAGGGATGGAGGGAGGGATAAAGGAGAGGGTGCCTGGGCTTGAGGTGCCTGTGTCCTTGAGAAACAGGAGGGGGAAGTGGGGCTCTGTAATTTTGGGTTTGAGAGGGAGATGGGGAGACCAGGCTTCCAGTGAAAAGGAGGGAGAAACGTTCAAGTCAGGACTCTCCAAATTCATTGAACCAGAGAATCCTGAGGAAATACTGCTTGGAGAGGGAGGAAAGGAAGGAGCTGGTGCCAGACTTTGATAGACCAGGAGGAGAAAGGCAGGCTCCCAGAGCTTCAAGTGAGGACCAGGAGGAGCCCCTTGGGACATTAAGAACAAAAATAAAAACAAAAATCAGGTCCAGGGCTGGAGTGTCTGAAAGAAACCCAATTCACTGAAGCCACTTCCAAGAGGCTCTTGTTCCACAGAAGTTGTCCCTTTGCCCTTTCAGCCCCTACCCCAAGGACAGCTTTAGACTATCTAAGCAATCCCTTGGCCAGTCCAAGACCAGTGCCTGCTAGAGGGCCAACTCACAGAGGCTGTGGATCCTGACTCGGTCAGAACTAGTTCCCTGAGGCCTTTCACCCTATCACCTGGTACATTTAGTGTGAAACAGCCCACATCTAAGTTCAGGTTGTGTGGCCAAGAGCAGTAGCCTGGGAGCTGTATGCCTGGTCAAATTCCATTATCCCAAATTCACTCCTGCCTTATCCCCACACCCCATCCCAGCCTGAACACACTTGTCCCAAGGGACTCAACCATTCCAGAAATATACTTTAAACACATTCTTTGATTACAAATTCTTTCTCTACTACATTATGGTTACCAGAACATTCTTTCCTGTATTCCACATGATTCTCACCACAAGCTATTAGATATAGAGAGTAGGCATTATTATTTCTATTTTACAGATGAATAAACTAAGGCACAGAAAGGCTAAGTCCTCAGGCAAGGCTGCACAGCAGTTCTGCTGGAGGCAGAACCCTTGCTTCCTGCCCCCTGGGTAAGGGCTTCTGGAGTTGCACTCTCCACTCAATGAAGCTGGATTCAAGGCTAGTTGACCTCTGAGGCAGCTATAATGAATTTGGCCTCTGAATCATCAAAAACAGTAGCCACTAGACACATGTAGTCTTTTAACTTTTAATATAAATTAATTAAAATTCTTCAGTCATACTAGCCACATTTCAAGTACTCGGTGTGGTCTGTGGCTGTCATATTGAATAACGCAGATAGTAGAATATTTCTATGACTGCATGAAATTTTACTGGACAGTGCTATGCAGAGGATCCTTCTTACTTAGTCCACCATCAGTTTCTACTTTTGCCCAGTACCATATTTTAATTAATTAATGCTTTGGATTAACTAACTTTTAAAAGTTAAATATTCATTTACATTAGATTCAATAATAATAGTTGGAGACATCAATATTAAACTTTCAACAATGGATATAAAAACCAGGCAGATGATCACAGTAGGATAGGAAACTTGAATAATACTATAAACCAACTAGATCTAACAGACATCTAAAGAACTCTCTGTCCAAGAATAGAATACATATTCTTTGGGAGTCTACATGGAACATTCTCCAGAATAGACTATACTTTATGTCATAAAATAAATCTCATTAAATTTAAAATGTATGAATGAGTGAATTCATACAAAGTATGTTCACAGTGAAATTAATTAAAAATCAGTAACAAAAGAAAATTTGAAAATTTTATTTAATGAATAAAAATAAAAAAGCAGCTGAAACAGTATTATAGAGAAATAGACAGCAATAAACAAATATATTACAAAAGAAGAAACATGTCAAATAAATCACCTAACTTCATCAAAAATTAGGGAAAAAAGAACAAACTAAACCCAGAACAAGCAGGAAGAAAGAAATAATAAAATAATAAAAGAAAGAAATAATAATAATAAATAAATAATAAATAATAATAATAAAATAATAAAAAGAAATAATAAAATAATAATTTATATCATTATAAAATGATATAGCCACTAGAGATGAAACAGAGAATAAAAAAATAGAGGAAATCAACAAAACCAAAAGTTGATTACTTGAAAAGAATATAATTTTAAGGGAAAACTGTAAACCATTGTGGATGACAAAAAATTATATATAATTTAAACTAAATGAACAAATACCTAGAAAGACATAAACTACTAAAATTGACTCAAGAAGAAATAGAAAATCTGAGTAGACCTATAAAAAGGGATTGAATTAGGAATCACACACACATAAAAGTTCAAGTCCCGATGGTTTCCTGATAAATTATACTACACTTTTAAAGAAGAATCAACACAAACTTTTCCAAAAACTAAAAGAGGGAACACATCTCAACTGATTCTATGAGACCAGTACATACAGATGTAAAGATACGAAACAAAATAGTAGTGAACTGAATTCGCCTCACATAAAAAAGAATTACAGACCATGACCATGTGGGATTTATACCAGAAATGCAAAGTTGTATTAACAGCCAAAAAACCAATCAATATAATACACCATATTTAGAGAAAAAAGAACACAAACCACATGATCATCTTAGTAGAAACAGAAAATGCCGTTGACAGAATCCAACACCCTTTCCTGTTAAAAACACTTGTTAAACAGGAATAGAGAAAAACTTTCTCAACCTGGTTAAGGGCATCTATGGAAAACCCACAGTTAGCATCATTCCTAGTGGTGAAAGACAGTTTTCCTCCTAAGGTCAGGAACAGGAAGTATGTCTGCCCTCTCTATTCCTATTATCTGGAGCTTCTAGCCAGGACAGTTAAGAAATAAAAAGAGAAGACATTCTAATTATTAAAAAAGAAGAAGAAAACTGCCTCTATTTGCAGATGATATGACTTCATATGCAGAAAATCTAAGGAAAATGTATGAGCACAAATTATTAGAGCTAATAAATGATTTCAGCAAGGTTGCAAAAATAAATTGTATTTCTATGTTCTAGCAATGAATAAAAATGACACTAAGAATGTAATTCTTTAATTGCTTTCCAATCAAATGAATAAAATCTTTAGTAATAAATGTGGCGAAATAAATGTAAGACTTCCTGAAAACTATAAACATCTCTAATTTTTTTTAAATCCTAAATAAATTGATACATATGATATTGAAAAAGAAGTAAATTTTCATGGGTTGAGGTTAGATATGGCTCCTTAGACATGACACCAAAAATACAAGTAGCAGAAGAAACACATTTTGACTTCATAAATTGAAAAACTCTTGTGCTTCTAAGAACACTATCAAGGAAGAAAAAATCACCAGAATGTGAGAAAAGATTTGCAACTCATATATCTGATTAGAATCTAACATTTAGACTATACAAAGAACTCTCACAAACAATAATAAAAAGAAAAGTAACTCAATTTTTTTAAATGGGCAAATGATTGAATAGACCTTTCTACAAAGGAGATATTAAAATGATCAAGAAGCATATAATAATAAATGGTCCACAAAATAAGTCATTCTGGAAATGCAAATAAAAATCACAATGAGATACAATTTTCACCCACTGATATGTGTAAGATAAAAAAGACAATAACAAGTGATGGTGAGGATATGGAGAAACTGAAACTGCCATATGTTGCTGATTAGATTATAAAATGATAGAGCCACTTTGAAAGCTTCTCCAAAAAGTTAAACTTAAGAGTTACCATGTGACTCCAAAACTCCACTCCTAGGTATAGACCCAAGAGAATCTTAAACATGTGTGAAGAAAAAAAACTTGCACACAAATCTCCTAACAATATTATCCATAATAGCCAAAAAGAGAAAACAGCCCAGTATGAATGAATTGACAACATACGCTATATTCATATAATGGGAAGTTACTCAGCTTTAAAAAAGGAACAAAGTACCGACTGAAACGTGCTACAATGTTGATGTGCCTTGAAAAAACCAAGTGAGAGACACTCGTCACAAAAGGCCATGCATTCTAGAATTCTGTTTATGCGACATGTCCAGAAGGATCTAATTTCTAGAGACAGAAAGCAGGTTCATGGTTACCAGGGGCTGGGAGGCAGCAGGAAGGAAGATGACTGCTAATGGGGGCTGTTAATGTTTTGGAAAACGTTGTGGAATTAGATAATGGTGACTGATGGTTCCTCATCTCTATGAATATCCCTAAAACCATGGAATTGTAAACAATAGGTTCTTCAAAACGGTCGTTTCATTCAACGTCACTTCATCATACTTTTGATGAGAAAAAAAAGAATCCCAGACTACAGGGATCAAAAGGACATTATTCAAGGAACTGGTTTCATTATACATCATTTTGCTTTAAGTTGCAGTTTCCAAGAACCTATTGTCCACATTACCTTTAAAGATCTGTGAATTATATCTCAATAAAGCTATCTTATTTAAAAAAATGAGGTCTTATCATTACTACTATGTGTTATTATCTGGCCCCCTGGAAGTCTTCTGAAATGGGTGCTACAGGACTGAGGGTGCCGGAGGCCCCTCACCCTCTGGCTGCAGAAGCCAGGGAAGAGGAGTTACCCTTGGCTGAGACCCAGCCTGTGGGCGAGGCTCCGACCTGCGTGAGCACAGCAGCAGATCCGGGGTCAGGAGGGCAGACCCGAGTGGGGGCCTCCTGCCACTCAGGCCTACGTCTGCACAGCTGCTGTAAGCACAAAGAAGCTAAGACTGGGGGTCACACTCCCCAACGCTGTGAGTTCACATCCCAGTCTAGCTGATGGGCCTGTGACACCCCACCAGTCCTTAGCCGGGCCTAAAGCAGGCAGTGCCCAGGGTGGCCAAGGGGCCCAACCACTGTGAGGTTCCTTTGCCCAATGTGGGCAAAGAGCGCCCAACATCCTTTCTGGATGAGGAAATGAATGTGAGTCCCCCGGGTCCCTGACTCCAGTGTTCTTCACAAAACATTTTTTCCCTAAAACAGCTCTCCCGGCTGGTGTCCTGGGAGCCATATAAAAGTTTATGGCGAAATTGTCGCTATTTGGCGGGAGCTCATGCCCAGCCCAACCACAAACTGCTCACCCCGCTCCGCCCCTCCCCGCACCCTCAGCTTCCAGGAACCACTCCACCCATCCTCTCTCTGCCCCTCATGCCAGTCATCGTAACACCTACCGTTTCTCGAGCCTACGTTTTCTGCTTCCATCTCCTTCACCACCCAGTAGCGGGGCCCTCTCCCATGCCCACTTTCAAGGAGGGAGCAGAGGCCTGGAGAGGCTGTTTCATCTAGCTCAGGATTCTGCAAAGCGGTGGAGGAAACCTCTAAATCCGATTTCTTCAACAGCACTCTTTGCACGAACCCCTGGAGCCTGCTTTAGAGAACAAACAGGATGAGGCTGGAGGACAGTGGCGCCCGACAGGCCAAGGGGGCACGTGGGCAGCCAGGGGTTACACTCCCCACTCCTGCAGCCCTGCCTGACCCCGATTCCAGCATGTCCCCCCAGAACTCTGGCTTCCGGTCATGGAGGTTGTATACAGTGAGTGCTGGCCACATGGACCTCAATGAGAAAGGAGCAGCCTGGAGTGCAGCAGTGCACGTCCTACAAGCACGTCCACACAGCCTGATGCAGTCCCGAGTTTTCCCCAGGCCTCACGTGGGGCGCCCTGCTCCCTTCTCCTAACATCGTGAATTCTCCTATCTCAAGTCCTGGTTCAAATTCCACCTCTTCCAGGGTGCCCCTGGTGGCACAGGGGTTAAGTTCTCAGCGCTATGAAGCTATCACCAGCTACTGTGGCCTGAGTTCCATCCCACCCCCCCCAAAGGGGGCTGACCCACATAGGGTGCAGCAGACCTCTCAGTCTCCCCACTGCTCCCCTCAGCAGTGTATTTCAGTGGATCCGCCTGTTCTGCTCCCCGCTCTTGTCTCTGGTGAATCCTCTCGCCCCCTGCACCTCTGGCCTTCACCTCAGTTCCTGTATGGATAAGTAGATAAAATAAATCTTAAAAAAAAAAAATTCTGCCTCTTCCAGAAAGCTTTCCTGGACTAGACCAGGCCACCTGATTTCCCTTACTTTGGTCCTGTGTAGACTGGGCCTTCTGTTGGGTATTGGGTAGCTACTTCTGGGTGCCCCTATTTATCTGAATGCCCTTGATGAATTCCAGGAGGACGGAGGCTGACTTTGAAGTTACTTGTGTCTCCCACCTCACCTGATGAGATGCCAGGGACGCTATAAATATTTGTACATTTGGCAGGTCTCCAGATTACCAGCGATGAGGCAAAAAAAAAAAAAAAGAAGAAGGAAAGGAAGAAAGGAAAGGAAGAAATGAATCAGACATTTTCAAAGTAGAGGGATCCCTAAAGCAGCAGGCTCCTCCCTATTTTATAAGTGGGGAAACTGAGGCTCAGAGAGGGAAGTGGTTTGCCTGGAGTCACAAGATCAGTCAGCTCTCACTCCCTGGCCACTGTTCTTTCCACTCACCATCCTGGGCCATGGCTCTAGGCCCTACTCTTCCCCCAAAATGCTGCTGTAGGTTTGCCTCTGGGCGCCCATACTTATCTATCTGATCTTAAAAGAAGACCCAAATTGCAGAGCCCTGTATTTTGGGGATTGGGAAGGATCTTCAAGGCCTGGTTCAACCACCCTTCTGTTCCTGAGGGTCACCCACCCTGTGTGCGGGCCAGTCTCTCTCCCTGAACGGGGCCTCTTGTTTTCTAGTGCTATTAAATCAGCCATCTGTGAAGAAGCAAGCTACGTGGGCCTGATTTCTCCCCAAACCTCAGGATTTAGGGTCCTTTCAAACCCATTGTGGAATGGTTGCCTATCTGGAGAATGTCTGCTCTGTGTGCCCTCTTCTCCTGCTCAGCTGGGACAGAAACAGCTACTCCCAAGGGACCTCAGTCACTAGAATCCAACCACCTCCCAGGCCTGCCCCGGTGACTAAGCTGGCTGTCTCACGGCAGCAGCCACCTCCCAGCAGCCCTGGGCTTTTCCACTCCTGAAATGCTGCCAGAAGGTCCCCTCGTCAGGCCTAGCTGGGGGTGGGGGTGGGGGTGGGGGAGGGAGTGCTGTTGACTGCAATTAAGTCCCTTTCCTGAGGGTTTCAAAGCTGGCTGCAGCAAAGACAGAAGAAAGAGCCTCCATCAATATTAGGGAGGTCTCCATTGTCTGGAGAAAGTGGGGATATTACGGCCACAGGGCAAAAGCCCTAGTAGGCTAGACTAAAGGCCTCTTTTTCTTTTTCTTTTTAATTTTTTTTCTTTTTTTAAGGAGGCGTGGGGCGGCGAGAGGGTTCACCAGAGTCAGAGTGGGGAGCAGAACAGGCAGATCAGAAATACACTGCTGAGGGGAGCAGCGGGCAAGGCAGAAGAGGTCTGCCTGGGAATCGCGCCATGTGGGAATCTCCCTGGCCGGGCGTCGAACTCGCGTCGCCGCTGCCGACAGCTCCACAGGGCAGCGCTTAACTGCTGCGCCACCAGGGAGCAAAGGCCTCTTTTTCAACTCAAAAACATTTTTATGGGAAAGAGCATTGACATTTCTGCAAATGATCAAAAAGGACTAAAGGAAACAAAGAAACAAATATAATTTAGTACTAACTACATGCTAGGTATAGTCACTTCTTATGTTTCACTTAATCCTCACAACTAGTTTAGGAATAAATGGGGGTTGTGCCCATTTTATAGATATGGAAACTGAGGCCCAGAAAATGTAAATACTTGCCCCAGGACAGTTGAGTGGAATTTTTATACAGCTCCACCTCTCACTATAGCCCAGGCTCTTTGCAGCCAGCCACCCTCCTGGGAAATAACTTCAGTCTTGCAAAGGAACCCAGTCTCACACTTGTTCCAGGAATATTTTTGCAAAGGGTGGATGAGGATTGGGCTCCCAGAGAGAAGTCTGGCTCTTGGGAGGCTCTAGATCTGGGCTCTGTCCCCTTGCCCCCTACTGAGAGGGGGAAGTTGCTTCTAGCCTTGAGACTCCTCTGCAGTGTCCTTAATGAGGAAGGGAGAGCTAGGAGGCCTGTCAGGGGCCTCCAGGTCCCAGGCTCAAGTCCATCCCGTTAGCCAGCCCCAATTCCCACTGGAGGAGAGTGACTGAAGGCAGTGCAGCATCACAGGCAAGTCCTGTGTGGCTTTGGGCCATGTACTACCTTCCCAGCCTCAGTTTCCCATCTGTAAAATGGGGTTACTGTTGCTACCAACCTCCTACTGTGTGTCAGGGGCATATATCCATGCACTACCTTAGTGACATAATACATACTGACACAGGGCTTGAACTGAGTCTAGCAAAGGACATGGTGCATGGTCGGCATTCAATACAGGTTCTTAGGGAAGGAGTCGTTAGTTCTCACCAAGCGCTCACTGAGCTCCTATTCCCCACAGCTGTTGGCACATGTCTGTGTTTACAGCGCTGTCTACAGGCTCCCAGTTGCCCTCTGTGCTTTTACTATCACATCCCTGAAAGAAGGGAAGGTAAAGGTGGTCCAGTCACAATTGGTCCTGGCAGGTGCAGAGACCAAAAGGGGTAATGATTTGCCCATGACTTCTTGAGACTAGAGCTGGAGCCGCAGCCAGGGATGCACCCTGGAGGCAGGCCCTTATCCTTTCCTCCCTCCTCAGTATCTCATGGCACCTCCCATTGAACCCCAGACTCATCCAGGTGGGTGCCCTCCCCCTCTCACCCCAGGGGCCCCCCAAAGATGGAGTCCAGCCTTGAGAGCATGCACTGTACTACCTGGAGCTGCCCTGCGATCGCCAGCCTCCATGTCCCCGGATGGCCCTTCCTCCTGGTATTCACCCTTGTGCAGTCCCCTCCCTCCCACTGTGTGACCAACAGCAGTGATGGCATGTCATTAGGAAAGATGGCGGCTCAGCCATCTTCTGACATCACATTAGGAAAGATGGTGGCTCCTGCTTTGCGTCCTCTCTCAACCTGCCGGCACATCACCCTGCTGACATGCAGACGTGCAGGCAGCCTGCGGCCCGTGTGGTGAGGATGAGTCTCTGAACAAGGGCCAGTGGGGACTCGCGGCTGCCCATGACCGCAGAGTGCGCCGCCGGCTGACGGCAGCCCCTGCCCACAGCTTGACAGTGACCACATGAGAAGGTCTGGCCCAGAAGCACCAGCTAAGCCACTCCCACACCCTTGGCCTTCAGAAACTTCGAGATAATAATTGTTTGTTGTCTTAAGATACTGTTTGGGGATATCTGGCAATAGATAAGTAACACCTGTCCCCTCCCCACCAGCACCCCTGGGACAAAGCAAAAAGGGCACATGTCTGCTGTATCCCCTTTTGCGAGGTTCTAGAATTCTTTGGGCCCCAGCAACAAGAATGGTGACAGAAGACTGTCTTCTTGGGGTTGCTATGAAAACCAGTGGAGGGGAGTTCAAAGGCCAGGTGGCTCACAGGGGAGGGGTCAGCACTGAAAGCCCACATCCAGCTGCTACTGGCCCTCAAGGCTCACGCACAGGCCCGCACACCGTGTACTGCCTTCAAGTCTGGTTGAGAGCAAGGTGACTAGAAATCCTGTTGATTTGGTTTTTTTAAATTTTGTTTTGGTAACTAAACTGGATTGGGGTGGGGTGGTTCTAAAATCACTATATGCCAATGGGATAAAATTAAAATAGCTCAAAAACCTACAAATGAAAAGCCAGTGTTTATTTACATTCCACTTCAAGCTCTGCCCCACTTGTGAGGATAACCATGTGTTCTTTTATATAAACTTATATGCACACACAAGCAGATTCATTCATTTATCTATTTTTAACCCGAAAATGATAGTAACGGGGCACAGTGTTTTTGCACTTTGCCTTTTTTGCAGTGTATCTTGGGGTTGCTTTCCTTATTGGCACAGAGAGATCGACCTCATTCTGTCCCTCGATCACTTAACAGTCAGTCATCGAGCACCTACTCAGGGTGAACTCTTAATTTATCACATATTTAGTGAGCACTTAGTATGCTGCAGGCACTACTCTCAATCCCAACAAGATGACATTTGGGGCCCGATGACTATTTGGTGTTGAGAAGATGGCAATTCAAGGGCCTCCCTGGTCGCACAATGGGTTAAGCACAGCACTATGCAGCTATCCAGAGCCACTGCAACACGAGTTCAATACCTGGCCAGGGGGCTTCTCACATGGCGCAGCAGGCCTCTCCTGTCTCGCCCGCTGCTCCCCACAGCAGTGTATTTCAGTTGATCTGCCTGTGCTGCTCTCCACTCTGTCTCTGGTGAATCCTCTCACTCCAGCACACCTCTGGCCTAACCCCAACTTGTATGCATAAATAAATAAATCTTTAAAAAAACAAACAAAAAAAGTAACAAAAAGAACACCAAGAATGAACACTCTCAAGTCAGGAAGAATCAACAGAACCAAGGAGTGAGTGTGACGTGGAGAAAGCCACCTGGCAGTGCCGTAGTTCTTCAGAGGACAGTTGACACCATTTATTAGACCATTTCTCTACTGTTAGACCTTTAATTGTTCTAATTTTTTAGTAGCATAAATAACATTGCAACAAACATCTTTGTACCTCCATCTCTGCATAGAAGTTCAATTAAATTTATGTGATTTCTCAAAGGAAATCTGCCACCAGCAGGGTTTATAGCTCTAAATTTTAGGGAGCTATTACTAAATTGCCCTGCTAAAAGCTGGCCAAATCTTTTTTGGACTGGACTCCCAAAGAGCATAGATGAGCATGTGTTTCCTCACATCTCGCCGGCACCAGGTCTGATTAGACAGCTGAGCACAAAGTGGTATAAAGGGTGGGGGCTTCCTTGAGAGTCAACACCAGCCCCTCTGACCTAGCAGACCATTTCTGGGGTCATCACTTCCTCTCAATCATTCACAAGACCCTAGGAAGGAAGACAGAGGGGAAAAAAGGCTGGAAAGAAGGTGTTTCTCTCCTGCAGCTTCTCATAGTTTTACCATCAGGATAATGACGCCTTCACCTTTGTACTCAATGGACAAACACATAGCAGGTTTCTGACTTGGGATAAGGTTCAGGGCTCTGAGATGGATTATTTATATTTTAATATGTCATCAGATAGAATCCTCCCTGTATTCCTCAGGGAATAGTCTTTCAAACCTTGATCACACACACACACACACACACACACACACACACACACACACTCAGAGGGGCCTGTGATGGTCTCTCCTGCCCACATGTGAGTTCTGAACAGGTCGATATGCCCCTCTACATAGACAGTCTTAAAATACTGCTTCAGCATTTGTTTGATGGGGCAGAAGAAAAGCTGATTTCATTGGTATAAAAGTTATTTGTCTCTTTTTTATGTTTAAATCTCCTGGATTCACTTATTGGTTCCTTCAACAAATATTTACTGAGCACTAACCATGGCTAATGACATGGAGAGCTAGAGGGGAGTGTAAGGGGAGAACTCACTTATATGGGTATGTTTACAAAGTCTTGGTCAAAATAGGTTTCAAACTCCTTCCCGGCTTTGTGCTAAGAGCACAGGGCAGGATGATGAGCGAAAACAGATGTAGTCTCTGCACTCCAGGACATAATAACAAAGTGGGAGAGGGCGACATGACTTAAACCAGCTCACTAATAAATCCATAGTTAGGACTGCAATAAGTGCTATGAAGAAGTGCCAGTGTCAGAGTTGGGGGTGGAGGACTAGGTCTAATTGATGGGGGGCAGGGGTCAACAAGTGGAGGTCTGGGAGCCTGTGCCAGTGGAGTAGATGTCCAGGCAAGAGGTGAAGGCAGCATGGACTAAAGAGACTAAAGAGGTAGCTGAGCAAATGGAGAGGCGAGAACAGATCTGAGCGATACTTAGGAAGTAAAATCACAGAGGGCGGCGAAAGAAATTTCTGGGTTTCTGGTTCATGGCGGTGCTTTCCCCGAAGGGTAAAAATATTGGAAGAGCCCCAGGTTACAGGCTTTGAGAGCCACATACTATTTTAACATATTTGGACTTTTAATTCCCAGCTTTTCCATCACGTAATTTGCCTAACTTGACTTACTGTCACCAACTAAGGAGAGAGGTAACTTACATGGATATGTTTACAAATTCTAGCTAAAAATACAGTGCAAATGCCTCAATCCTGGCTTTCATGTGGGTGAAACCTTACTCAGTTATCCATACTTCTGGCTCCTTCTTTTATTTTTCAATTCTCTTTTGCCATTTTCCAGGCCAGGAAAGACACAGGACAAGGTTTTGAGTTTAGATAACCAAGTAGACAGTTGTTCTCACCATTAACACTAAACCACCTTTGATGCTGCTTCAGTGCTCTGAGTACCAGGGGTCGGTGACCGCAGGCGATGTTCAGGGCTCTCCACTGCCCACAAGTTACTGCTGAACATGGCGGAACCGTCCACAGAGAGAGCTTATGAGAGGAGGGAGATTTTTCCTCTCCCATTATCCACTTAACCACAAGAAGGAATGACTTAAATCCTGCCAGTCCTCTAGTGCCCCCTGAAAACCTGCATTAACTTGGCCCACAGTTCCTTCTCACTACATTCCTCTCCCCATCTCCAGCTCCCATGTCAGTCCCATGCTGACTCGTCAAGAACCTTCTTCTTACACTCAATTCCTGACCCCCCTTGAAGTGCACCCCCACCCCGCCTCATGTGCTATTTCCAGGAGTCGAGACAGAACCCACTGCACCATCCAAATCCTGCCCTATGCCCTCTTGTGAACCAAGGAACAAAGAGGAGAACACATGGAATGTCTATGGTGTACCAGCCCTGGCCTTGGTCATCCCAATCTTCTACGATCTCCTTTAACCTCCACCACACCAGTGAGGCATGCATTATTATCCCCATTTTCTGGAAGATGAGCCTGAGGCTCAGAGAGGTTGACTACCTGGCCCAAGGACACACAACTCTTGAGTAAAAGAGGCAAGTTTCAAGTGCTGCCTCTTCTGCTCCACTTAGATGCCTTTTCTTGGGCTTAATCCAAGGCCTGGGTTCTGGGAGGCAGCAGGGACTTAGTCTGAGGAATCAGCTTCCTTCTGGGACAGAAAGGAGGATGGAGAAGGCCCATGACCACGCAACTGCCTAGAAGTCTGTTACTAGGGGGCATCTAGCAGCCTCCAGCTTCACCCAGACACTCCACAGAAGCAGCAGCTCCAATTCCAACCCTGAGAGGGGCAGCTGGGAAAACTTGGGCTTGGAGGCCTCTTTCCTGACATGTCTGATGGAAAGGGGGCTCTGGAGCCGTGGGTCAATTCTCAAACTGATCTCAAACAAAATCCAGCCCCTAGAGAGTCATCCATCAGAGGAAGAAGGAGCCCGTGACATTCCTGAAGCAGATCTGGCAAAAACCACAGCCAGCCTGCGGCAGTCTGCCCCGCAGCTCCCTGCCCCAAGGGACTGCCAGGTGGCACCCACTCTGGCCTTGTATGGGCAAAATCATCTTGCCAAGATTGGCTTTGGAGTTAGCTTTATCGCTATTTTAGGCCCCGGGGGTAGTGGCGTTCTCTCCCCTCATCTCTCATTGGCTCAGATATCAGTCAGGTCTGCCAGGACCCTAGAAGCAGCTTGGGGGTGGGGGGGGGGGTTAGCTTGAGTCCCCAAAACCTCAAGGAGGAGGGGAATCACTAAAAATAATAACAATAAAGGCCAACAACTAGCTATTATTTTCCTGCCAGCCTCTTACCAAAATCTTTTCGCGGATTTTCTCTTTAAGACCTTAAAGAGGTGGGCTACAGCAGTATCTCCTTTCACCAAAAGCGTCTTCTAGAAGTTAGGGAACTTGCCCAAGGTCACACAGTCAGCGAGGGGTTGCAGTCAGGCGCTCTGGCTCTCAGCCACTAGGGTGAGCGTGTCCAGCTGGCACCCAGAGCCTGAAAGGGCTCCCTCCAGCCAGCACCCCAGCCAAGCCAGCAGGCCTCCGGGGAGCCTGGGCCTCCCACACTGCACTTTGGTGGTAGGTCCAGCCCTGGATCGCCCAGACTCCAAGGCCAAACCTCAGCCCCTTCTCCGAGACAGCCTGCCCCTAGGGGTCTAGCCAGGTCCCAACTCCTGGATTCTCCCCTCCTGAGCTCAGTCCAGTTCTGGGATCCAAAAAAGTCTATACAGAGAAAGGCTAGAAACTCTGTGGGCACCACGGGTGGAATGGGTGGGGGACCCTGGACCAGGCCAGGGTTTAGAGAAAAGGTGGGACTTGGCAGGGGGCACACACAGTGCAAACTGGCCCAAAGACCAGCCCTCTCCTGCGCCTTGGCATTTGGGCAGATTGCTTGCACTGCAAATGTCTGGAATCAGATAGACCTGGGTTCAAATCCAACTTCCAAAACTTAGCAGCTGTGTGGCCCTGGGCAAAATTCTCCGCCCCTCTGGGCTTTGGTTTCTTCATCTGCAAAATGGGGTTTATGCGTCTACTGTATCTTCGGGTTGCTGAGAGAGTTAGGGATGTGAGCACCAATCTAGACAGGCTTGGGACAGAAAGTGGGGGAGTGGGGCGCTGGGGATGTGTTATGTTGGGAATGTCCCAGAGCACCAGGATGAGCTGATCCCCTGTGAAATCCAGAACGCAAAACATCTGCAGGAGCTCAGAGCCTGGCCGCAGAGGCACTCAGTGTACAAAAACCGCTTTTTCATTAGCAGGCTAACTCCTCAGCTGCCACTCCCTCCGTCAGCAGCCTTGCCTTGCCTCCCCCCAGGGGACTGCCACCCAGAGCCCCCAACTTCATGGACAGAACAAAGTCCAGCGCTGATCTCCAGGCCCCTTTCCCCACAGTGAAGCCCCTTTGTCTTCAGAACCCTCCCCTCCCCGCCAGAGGCAGGCTGGGTGCCAGCTGTAATTAGGGAATCACTTATTCACAGAAGCCTGCATGTGCAGCCCCCATCAGCAGTAATTAGGCAGCTAAGGGGGTTTGAAAGCCCATCAGCTAGTGTGGGGAGGGGGTGCTGAATGGGACAATCAGCCTCACCAGGTGGGGAGCTGGAGGCAGGGGAAGATTGGAACTAGGGGGGGAACTACCATTGAAATAATAACCCCCACCATCTTTACAGCTGTCTCGAACAACGAAAGGGTGGGGGTGCGCTTGCAGAGAATCAAAAATCTCAAGCTGACTGGCTCCGAAAGAAAGTGGGGGGTGGGCAGGGAAGGCTCTTTGAAGACAAGGCCAGTCGCTTCACCACAGGATACCCCCCATAAAATAGATCTCCCCCAAGTATCCTGAGGTCCTTCAATAGGGGTCTGCACTTTCGGGGAGGTAGCCTAAGAATGTCCCTGAGTAGTGCTTCTCCCACTGTAAAGTGCTTGAAAATACTGAGGTTCACACTAAAAATGTTGATTCTGGTTCAGTGGGTCCTGGGAGGAGTCTGAAATTCTGCACTCCCGACCAGCTTCCAGATGCTGCGCTGCTATCGGTCTTGAACCCTCTTGGAGGAGCGAGAGCCCAAGGGTCTCTGGGGATGAGATGGGCGGGAAGGAGGGGAAGCACCTGGGGGGTTCCTGCCCTGTTATGATAGGCAAGCCCCCTCCACCCCCACCCCCATTCTTCCCAGAGCCTCGATATCCAGACGTGGGAAAGTGTGGACGTCGTGCCTGCATCACAGGCTGGGTTGAGAGCGAAATGGGGGAACGCCTCTCTAGGCTGCAGTATGGTTTTTCGGGGAGTGGGCTGGGCTTCAGTTTGGCTCAGCTAGATTCAGAAATCCCTGGGCAGGGGCATGGGTCAGCCAGAGCTGACATTTTGGAACAGATGAAACTATTTCTCTAACCTCAGGATTGCTGTTTGTGGGTGGGTTGGAGGTCCCCAAAGAGGCACGTGGGTGGGCAGACCCCAAGAAGAATGTGGCCAGGACAACCCAACCTGTCCCTCCCTGACTAGCACCCACAGCTCAGCTGCAGGCCTCTGTGCACAGGGCTCTAACCGCCTGGACGCTTTCCTCCTCTTCGCCCGACTGGCCCCTGGAGCTTCCTGGGCCTCAGTTTCTCTCTTCCACCTGCAAGCACTGCCCCGTCAGGACCAGTCACTAGAGGTTGCAGGAAACTGGGTGCTACATTTGGTTCTGGAGATCCCAGTCCCCCTCAAGACAGAGGCCTGGTTTGCTTATCCAGCTACAACCCCCGCAGGGACCCCGCCTTCCCCTTCCAGCCTGAGAGCGGCCCCTGCTGCAGCCTTCTGCCCCAGGTGAGGCACCACCATCAACTACCAAGAGGCTGCAGGTGCCCCCTGGCAGGACCCAGAGTTCAGAACTCCTGAGCCTCCTGGCTGCCTCCCAGAAGAAGCCTGAAGGTTAAGTGAAAGTTAATGGGTGAATCTGGCAGTGACCCCAAAGGGCACTTTCCAGGCCCTTCTCTACTTACACCCAGAACATTGGACTATACTTTAACTTTTCTTTATTTCTCTCTCACTCTTTAAAAGCAGGTTTTTAGTAATTGAGTCATTTTTCTGCAGTGTCATTAATTACCTTTCACACTTTCAAATGTTTATTATGAAATATTTCAGATGAACCAAAGGGTCTTACTGCAGCAGGGTGGCCCCCAGGAAAATGGAGTGTTCCAGGTTCCCAGACCCACCCAAGGGAGGGTGGAGCTGGGCAGGAGAGATAAGAAGCTGGAGAAAAGAGAAGGGGGAAACACAGAACAGATAGAAGAAAGAAGGAAGCAGGATGGAGGCCAGAAGAGGCCCAAGGAGCAGAGAGACATGTAAAGAAGCTGCACTGGCCTGGACTGGTTGAAACTGATGTGGGTGAGAGACCCTTGGGGAGGTGACTATGGCAATGCAGATCTGGATTTGATTTTGTTCTTTCTCTCCCGGAATTCTCTGGCTGTTTCTGACCCTTTTCCATGGGTCCCTGCCTAAAGGTGCTTTAGACTTGTGGCAGGCTTTTGGGCCCTGCTTTGGGCCAGTCCCATCTGTGTGGACTTTTACCCGCAGGGTGATGGGTAAATTTGGGTGCTTGATTTAAAACTATATTCTCTGTCTCTTCTAATTGTATTAAAGTTTCTTTCCACTAAAGGTCTATATGTTTTGTTGTGATGCAGCGGATGGCAGAAACTATTTAGAGCGGGCAGGTATGCGGGTTCTGGGCTGCCCCTCTCTGCCCTGTGATACTACCTGTGTACCCCCAACCACTTAAGTAAGCAATAAACATCACCAACATAGTGACAACCTCCCTGCACCCCTGCAGGTTTCATTTTCTTTCTCCCTACTCCCAAAGGAGCCCCCATCTCAGTGCCCCCTCACTCCCCTCCAGCCCTGAGCCAGGCCAGTCATTCCCTTTTATGGAGGAGCTACTCCCGCAGTGGATCTTGTCAGAATATTATCTCAATCTCCACAACAAAAATCCCTGCTGGGTGATTTTACCAGGGAGGATTCTGAAGCTCAGAGAGGTTAAATATTTTATCCCAGGTCACACAGCATTGAGATCCAAGGAAGACAGCTTCCCAAACTGCGCTTTTCCAGATGCCAAGGAAGGCCAGGGAGTGCCCCTCCCACCTTAGGAAGTGGGGTGGTCCTTGGGGAGCGTTCACACTCCAGCCTCATGAGGCAGTTCCCCAGCCCAGTCTCTCTGGAAGTGAGCTGTCCCCAGGGTTAGCTGTGGGCATCTGGTGCCAGGCCAAGTGCCAGAGAAGATGGGTTTGCTCAACTGCTTGAGAGACGCTCACAGCACAAGCTTGCCCTGGAAACCAGGGAGGGGGTGCAACCTCGCCCAGAGAGTGGATCACTCCTGAAGTCCTGCTACCTGAGGACTAGCAGACCAGCTTAGGGGTGCAGCTGTGGGGTGGGGCTGGAGAGGAGTCTGAAGGGGTGAGTCCTTCAAGGCCAGACTCCAACAAAGTCCCAGCAGTACAGGGAGGCTCAGCCCCAGCCCCACCTCACCCCTGCCCCCACCAGAATGCCTCCACCCCCACCCTGCGGTCTGGGCCATAGAACACAGGAGGGAGGGGGCCTGTGTCACCGTGGCCCAGGACCAGGAACAAAGAAGCTGGGACAAAGGCTTTCCCCACCTCCTTGCCTGCAGATAAAGAAAACTGACAAAACAAAGGCTGTAATTGCAAACCCATTTCTTTCTCCCTGATGGGCTGCCACCAAGGCTCCCTCCCTGAGCCATTAATACTGGGAACGAGCCCTCTGGCTCTGAGAGGGACAGTCACCAGGGTGGGTGGTGAGATGGTAGGGGAAAGAAGGGGTGTTCAACCTGGGCGGGGGGGAGGGGGGAGAAGGAATGTGTGGGGAAACTGGGCGTGACCTCCTTATCCACACACACTCTCACACTCAGCTCTTCACCCACACCACGCCCCCCAGCCACAATTCTAAGGCAGAGGCTGCGGCTCCTCTTCAAGAATTCCTCCTGCCCACTTACAGTTTAAAACTCAGCTCCGCAGCAGGTGCACGGGGCCTCATATTTTCTTGGGTGAATACAGAAATGCATGAATGAATCTCCACTAAGCAGATGGACAAACAGGCTAAACTCTGTCCCCAGCAAGTCCCCAGCAGAGGAGGCATCCACGTCCCTTTTGTTCCATACAGTCTACGCCAGAATCTTAAAACATTTCTCAATCAAAAATTTTTTTTATATATATCCCCTCCATTTTTTTTTTTTAACCTGGACGCCTGTTGCTGCTGTCTGCTAGCAAAGACGGAACGGAAGCAGCTGGAAAAGACCCGCGGGGAAACTTGGATAGCAGCCACTACGGAGAGCTGGCCAGCTTGCTTTGCTCCTGAATGCAAGCACAATTCTTGGTTGTGATTTCATTTTGCATACAAATAATGAGTATGCTCCGCCAATTTTTCTGCTGGTAAAATGATGCTTGGTTTCCACATTGCTCACTATTATGCTTAGACTTCTCTCCCCTATCCCAGGAGCTCTGTTTTATATGGCTCTCTGACCCCCAGCCCAGGACAGACGCTGGCACACGACAGGTGCTTCATTGCTGTCTGAATAATGATGATGATGATAGCTGCCCTGTCTAGAGGCGGCAGCTTGATGGAAAGGTTAAAACGATGTGCTCCAGACTCCCAGTACCGGGGTTTAACCCAGGCTCAGCTTTCTCCACCTCTCTGGGCCTCAGCCTGCTCATTTGCAAATGGGCTGCTCCTTACTTCCTCTGGCCTCTTAGAGTCTTCCTGACTATGACCTCCTATGCGGCCTCTAACTTGGCAAAATGACAGTGACGACATCTGCATTCATTTGGTCCCTGCCCTGTGACTGTTCCCAGCTAAGCCACCCACGTATCTTGTCTCTTCAACAACCACAGCCCGTTCTTCAGTGAGGTCTACAGTCATCCCCTCTTCATAGTCAGGGGCCTTGAGGCCCAAAGCAGTGACAGGGCTGCAGAGCTGGAAATCAAAACCACAATGAGACACCACCTCACACCTGGGAGAATGGCTACTGTCAAAGAGACAGGAAGCACGTGTTGGGGGGGCTGCACTGGGGGTGGGAATGCCGATCGGTGCAGCCACTGGGGGGAATGGAGTGGAGAGTCCTCCAGGCATTCAGAATGGAACCACCGATTAATGAGGATGATGACAGCTACCCTGTCTACAGGGTACCCAGCTATTCCACTTGTGAGCAGTTGCTGGAATACGAAAACCCGACTTGAAGAATTATGTTCACTCCTGCGCTCATTGCACATTATTTACAATGGCCAAAACATGGAGACAAACTGAGGGCCCACTGACAGGTGAATGGATAAGGAAGATGTGATAAACATACACAGCGGAATACTACTCAGCTATAAAAACAACAACAACAACAACGATGTGACATTGCTATTTGCCACAACTGGAAAGACCCAGAGGCATTATGCTAAGGGCAACATGTCCGGGAAAGACAAATACCCTATGATTTCACTGTGAAGTACCAGACGATTTATGTGAAACATAGAGAAAACAAAACAGAAACAAACTCTTAGATGATAACACAAAGGTGGTTACCAGAGGCGGGGTGGCGGGGTAAACTGGGTAAAGGGGATCAATTGCTTGGTGCTGGATGGAAACCAGGCTTCCCACGGCGCTCATAACGCAGCGTGTGCTGATGCTGGCTTATCCTGCTGTACACCTGTGTTGTTGTTTGTTTGTTTTTTTTAAAGAAGGACATTGCATAGTTGGGATTTAAACCAAGGTTTCCTGACTCTAAACATTATGCTTTTAACCTCCATGCAAAGTTGGTAGCAACTTGGTGCCAGAGACGCCCTTACTGGCTCACCCAGGACCATCCCCATGTACCCACACCCCAGCCCCTCCCTGGCCTGTTTCTCCCATGGATTCTGGAGAAGGGAGATACTCTCTTCCCAAAGGCAAGGCCAGGACTGCAGAGCAGCCCATCAGCACAGTGGAACCCTGAACCAAGGTCTTCAGCTGGTTAATTCCAGCCTCATACATGGGATGTATGTTTTAACCACTGTCTGTTGGGTTCTCTATAGCATACAGCCCCAAACCTCTCTGATGATATACCTATTGGCAATAGGTGATCTGTAACTCAAATGTTCACACATGGGCTTCTTGGCTGAGTGAAGTTTAAACATCTACATCTACTCTTGATTCTTCCCCAAACCCTCCTGAAACAAAAGTCAAGGCATGTTTTTTCCAACGGCAAAGACATGGAGACTAGGAGGGGAAAACAGCATGCAACTGTTCACACTGGTAAACAGCCAAACAGGTTGCAGCTGACTTAGTAGACCCCAGAATGCTGAGTCTTAAGCTTGCACTTGAGGCTGCGGGGGGTGAGGGGAGTGAGAATCAATAGGAAGCCCCCTGCCAAGGAACAGGAATCAACAGCTCCCAGGATATGGAAGTGGGGCGGGGTGGGGGGGTGGAGTGAACGACAATCAGGGGATTGGTTGCAAGTATTCAGAAGAACAGTTAAGAGTCCCAGATCCCCTTTTCCATCCCTTGCTATTGGACAATGCTCTTCAGCTTCCTGCCCCAGCCACCCCACCCCACCCAAGCAGAAGTGGGAGGAAACCAGAGGAATGAATCTTCTCTGGGACTCACATGGCCCCAAAGAAACTGGCACCAAGGGTTTCCACAAACAATTCACCAGGCCACCCAACAGTGCAGCAGCAACGTGACACCCTCTGTTTAGCTAAAAAATATTTGAAAGAAAAATAAAAGTTGGAGCTCAGAGAGCTTCTGGGTTGGTGAGCAACTAAGGCTTTGGGGAGACTGGCATGTTTGGAGAAGGCCTGGAAACTCCCAACCTTCCTCTACCTGCCTATGCTTCTCGCCCATCTGGTTGGTGCTTGTAAGTCAGTAATCTAGTAAGCAGAATGTTCCTAAGTTCTGTTCATGGAGCTGCCTTTGCAAATCAGATGAACCTAAGGAGAGAGGGAATTCCAATCCTGTAGGACTGAACCCTTAACCAGTGGAATTTGACTCTATTGCCATGAGTTGGGTTCGGTTATTGGACACTCAGCTGGTGTCTGAGAATTGCTTGTTGGTTTGGGGCAATCCCCCATTTGGAATTGAGGAAGCAGAACCCTATTAATGAGTGATCAGAACTGGGATGTGTTCCAGAACTCTTCTTTACTCTGCGTAGTGTAGAAGTTGGACTACATCAGTGGCCTCAACTCAGACAGATGCAACGCCCCCCTTTTTAGGATAAATATTTAGTGATATCCCCTTTCCTTCCCAAAGTGAATTTCTTAGGAACAAAACACTAAACACACACAGTTCACAATGTTCTAACCCTAATAGAAGGAAGAGATAGGATGATAATTTATACTAAAATCATGGGTACGTCAACATTCTGAATAGTTTGATGGCACGGAAGGCCCAGTGAAGTGGTCGGGAACCGGCACGCGTCCCAGCCACCCCAGGGAACACAGCTGCGGATCCAGACTGCTACCCTGTTAAATCAGTCACCACGGCACCTCCGGTGGCATTGCCAGAAAGGTCTCTATTTTCTGAGATGAAAACTCCTGGTAAAGTTCCAAACAGAACAAAAGAGATGGATCTGATTGAGTTCTTATTGTCACCCAGGAAAATAAAGTGCATTGAAAAAATGCAAAACATACTTTGTATTTAGATGCAAAATAGAATTATATTCCAGGCTCAGGAGCTGAAAAATTGATCCCCCCACCCCCATCCCAAGGTTGGTTCACAAACTGTGCTCCCCAGTAACAACGTCATCGGGAACAGCAAGGGAGGTGCATTCTCCAGTCCACTGCAGACCTGAGGAGTCGGGAGTGCTGGGCAGAGCCAGGAGCTCTGCACTTTCAGAACCTCAAGTTCACATTTGAGAAGCACAGGCTAAGTGGCCGAGCACAGAGGGCGCAAGGCAGTTCTCGCACATCCCAGCATCTGAATCACGCTTGGCCAGAGCACCCCCGCCTCACCCCATCACTGCCATGACCCCAAATGCCCCCACTAAGTTCCAAACTTCCCCACTGAGGACCCCCTGAACTAGATGGTTGGAAAGGATCCTCCCTGCTCAGGTTTCCTGAGATTCTTGGCTTTGGGGCAGGACTGGCAGCAAAGGGGAGGCAGCGCTGGAGGGGGCAGGAGGCAGGACAGGAGGGCAAGGAGATGGCCAGAACGAGCAGGAATTGTGGCTGAGCGAAGCTGTTCACGCCAGCAAGGGCTGGCCGGGGGCTGGTTTCTGTTTCCTGTAACTGGCAGTGTGGTGGGAAAGGGAAGCTGGGCTTTTCAAAGAGCAGCTGAGAGCACTTGGCCATGGATATAGACCTGGTCTCTGTTCACTGATGGCGCTGGGACCGCAGCTACTGCTCCCCCATGCAGCTGAGGCCGGGACATTGAGGGCAGGACTCAGCCCAGCCCCCTCCTGCCAAAGCAAGAGCTGCAAACCCCGTTCCAGAGCCCGAGAGAGCCCTTGGCTCCTGAGAAGCGTCACGGCCAGCACCTCCCTCCAGCAGCCCCCCCTCACCCCACCACTGCCATGCCCCCAAGTGCCCCCAAATGCCTCCCCTGAGCCAGCCCCACCCTGACCATGGCTAGCCCCCTTGTCGCTGGCTGCCCTTTCTGCTTTCCTAAAAATGTATTTCATTGTGGTGCTTAATTTTTCCTCTTAGTAATTATTTTCCATATCAGAAGCCCTACTTTTAAGTATAGAAAGGGCTTTGGATTGTGAATTTCTGTTGTTTTTATGCTCTTGAAAATAATCCAGGCCTACAGTATCCCTCATTGTAGCTGGCATCCGCAGAATCACCTCAGATGTCACACCATGGACTCCATAAGCTTCACATCGAAAGATATTTTAACTTGTGGATACAATAAAGATTTGAATTGTTCAGCTAATTAATTGTAAAAATGGAGCACTGGGGTCCTTAACCTAAGGGTCACGTTCTTCCCAAGGCCCCATGTGCCACTAGTGTGGGGGCTTCACACACAGTGATCTCTGGAACATGGCTTTCTTTAAGATAATGACTTCACATAATCATCATTTCATGTTACTTGTCCCAAAGGCCCTTTTTTCTGGTTGAAACTGGAATGCTTACTTTTTATATTAGCTGTCCAAAAGAATGGGGGGGAGCTGTACCCTGTGAATTTCTCCAGTTGATTCAGTCCGGCACTGATCTTCAGACAAGTGGGGGCTGCTAGGTCAGCACCCAAACTCCTTCGCTGTGGCCTGAAGGCCTGTTCCATGGTCCCCACACCCATGCTGTTAGAGGAACCAAGTCAGACCCGGGACTGTAATGGGGGAGAGGCCAGCGGTCACTGCGTTCTCCCTTCCTGCAGGGCGGCCGGCTAAGCTGCGCCCGCCTCGCTTGCTCTCAGGCGCGGTGTGTGGCTGTGGCAGGGCAGTGGGACATGGGTGGAAGCAGCGTGGATCACTTGTGAGCCAAAGCTTTTAAGAGCAGCTGTGCCTCTCCACGTTTTCATATTCTCTTCCAGTCGATGCAGATGAGAACACGGGCCTAAGTAATGCTGGGGCCTCGAGATGGAGGGAGGTCCCCAGAGCCAGGTGCCCCAATCACTGCATGGAGGAAAGTCACATGCAGACCTGGAATATTCATCTGACTTTCGTGAGTGAGGAGCAGTTCCAGTGTGCTGGCGCCACTTTAGCTTGTGGCTTCATTGTCGCCGCCACCGCACCAGCTAACACAGTCCCTTGTCCTGGTCCTATCTGCTGCGGCTGGCAGTGGGGGTGGCGGTGGCGTTTGTCGTGGCCTTTTCCTCCCAGTGGGACATGAACCCCTAACTTGGGTAAACTGAGGCTGATCACCAGAGAGGTCTCAGCATCCTCACACACCTTCATCAAAGGCCGCTGAGGGCCCACACCACAGCCGCGTCATTTTCTTACAATGTGGAAGAGGAAAAAGAAGCCAGCCGTGAAGGATGAAATGCCAGGAAGGCCCTTGAATGCCACGCCAGAGCTCAGTGTGAACGTGGAAGGCCGCAAGGGCTGGAACGACGCCATCCTCACGTCCCCATTCCAGAGTCACAGCGTGGGAAACATTTCAAATGCTGTGTGGGTGCAGCTATGGGCTCTACAAATTCTCACTCCTCACAGCAAGCCACCGAGGCGGGTTCTCTATGAGCCCATCTTACAGATGACAAAATTGAAGCTTCGAGCAGTTAGTCGTCCCTGCCCAGGACCACTCAATGGTAGGGCTGGGACATGAATCCCCTAGACTTAAGCTTCATACTTTGTCCATTTAGGTCGCTGCTGGAGCCTCGCTCTCGAGCAGTGCCCAGCGGCCTAGCGCCTAGTAGGCCTTTAACCTTTTGTTGAGGAAGTGGATGAATCAGATTCCAAGACTTGCTGACACTAATCTGACTTTTTATTTAGAAAGATATCTCTGCTTTCTAGAGTGGGGTGGGGAACAGAGGTAGGGAAGCCATGAGATTTGAGGAGAGGAGGGAGAGGCTGGCTAAGGACAGAGGCAGGAGGCAGAATCAAGGTGAAAGAACAGGGTGGGCAGCCTTTGCTGGCCAACCAGAAAATAAGTGCTGACATTTATTGAGCAACTACTAGCTCCTGGGCATGCTCCAAGCACCGTATTTACTCACTATCCCCTCCCTGCAGGCCCAAGAAGCAGGTACTCTCCTTTCCTCACCTCTATTTCACAGGTGAGGAAACTGAGGCACAGAGAAGGTAAATGGGCATGGATCCAATAAGTGGGGGCTGAGGGGAGGTGGCTCAGAGCTCTGCATAGAGAAGTGGACAGGCCGGACAAAGTCAGGGCAGCTCCCTGGCGTGGTGGCTGAGGCACGTGGAGATCCAGCAGGGCCAGGCCCCAGGCGCGGGCACTGCCTGACCTCCCGGACGAGCCAGGGCTCTAGCAGTGTGTCACTGGCCGGACCTGAGGTGGCTCTGCAGGAAGCTGTGTGCAGAATACGCACGACCCCACCCAGCCCACAGCAGGCAGTGACAACTGCTGCCGGCCGCCAGGAGGCTGACCGTCGGCTCTGCAGAGTGGGGCCTGGGTTCAGGGGTTCAGGGGCTGGCCGGCGACAGGGGCCACTCCCGCTTTCTCCATATTGCACACCAGACATCGGCCGTACCCCCACAGCTTCTTTGGGCCCCTGACAGCTGGAGGCTGTGGTGCCTGAGCTGGGAACCAGGACATGGACGCTCAGAGGGAGAACGGAAGGGCCGAGAGTCAGGGCAGGAGAAGGACAAGGTCGGGCCCTGAGACCATCCTGTGAACAGGGGCCAGCAGCCACCACATGGCCCCAAGCAGGAAAGGAAACAGGAGGCTTCTCAAAATAGACCAGGCCCGTGCAGTCATTTGCATTTCCCTGCTCCCACCATCTGGCCCAGCCTGGGCCGGAAGGGAGGCAGGGGAGGGGAGAGCCAGCGTGAGGGTGGGCCGGCCTGCCAGAGCCCAGCAGGACCCCACCCTTCTCCCCAACAAGCTTCTGTTCTTCTTTGGGGTCTTTTGATGCTGTTCCAAGGCCAGGACTGTTGTCATTTGAAAAAATGGGGAGACAGAGCCTCGGTGAGGTAAAGTGACTTGCCCAAGGCCAAGCAGTTGGCCCGTGGAGCGCCGAGTGGGCCTGAGCCATGAGAAGCCCTCCCCACAGACAGGAGGCCAGACAGCAAGTCTGCAGCCTGCACACCCTGGAACCCACTCTCAGTGCTCGCCTGTTGGCTAAATTGAACCTCAGACCAACTCTCCCTGGTCCCCCCAAAAAGTCAAGCTGTGACCCCCCAGTCATATGTCACAAATGCCGGCCATTTGTCACGGCTGCCTGTGGGACCCTGGCAATGGGAAGTCGGGTGAAGGGTGGTGTTGGCTCTCTGGGGCAGCCCAGACAGGGGTCCCAACCCAGAGGGAGGAGAAGCCAGTGCAAGCCCTGCACACTGCACAGGCCCGTCTTTCACCCTGAAGCAGGGAGCACTCAGCCTCCTCGAGCCTGTTTCCCTGTCCCTCTTGTGGGCTTCACTTGAGGCGTGGTCACCCCTGCTCCTATCAGCCGCTTTGAGGGGGAGGTGAAGGATGAGGAGATTCCACCTGTTTGACCCAAGAGGGTCCTGAGACACAGAGGTAAAGGGAGGCAGCTAAGGTGCAGCTGCCAGACAGGACTTCCATCTCTGTCATTCATTCAGTCACTCAACAAACATTTTCTGGGTGCCTGCTATGCTCTGGACTATCCTGAGGGCTAGGAGCCTCTGGACTCCTAGTCCTGTGCTCTTTCCTTGTTCCTAGGCTTCCTTCATGCACTTGCCTGGGATGGGAGGCTTTATCCTCATCAAAGAGACTTGGCTCCACTGCTGGGTCCAGCAGAGTTGGGGGTAAGGCTGTTACCCCCAAAGCCACCCTACCAGGACACTCAGCCCAAAGGACATTCAGCAACAGCAAAGGCTGGCGTTGTCTTGGCGTCCTTGTGAGCAGACCTCGGCCAGTCGGGAAGGCCAGGAGAGGTGCTGAAGACAGCTATGACCTGGGTCCTTCACAGAATGAGGTGGGAGCCGGGGAAGGAAATGGAGGGGGAGGAGGAAAGGGGAAGGGAAAGAGGCAAGAAGAGAGAAAGAAGGAAGTGTGAGTAGAAGAGGGGCAGAAGGAGAGGAACTGCGATCTAGAACGGCAGTCCAGCTCGGAAACCAAAAGAACTTTGTCTGCGTCCAGGCTTGCCCTCGAGCAGGAGAGCATGGGTGTGTGGGGCCGTCCTAGAACCACAGAGGCAGTGCGCATGGTCAAGGCTCACCAGGGAGGGCTTCCTGGAGGAGGGGAGTTAGCACCCCGTGAGGGAGGTGGGCACAGGCTTGGCACAGGGCACTGCTAGCATCTACAAGAGCACACAACCTGCAGCTCCCCTTCTGCGGGGTCTCCCTTTCAGTGACATCCTAGTTGCGACCTTTCTACTTCGGGTTCCCAGAAAGGCTGGAAACAAGAGGGGCCACTGGATCAGCTCCCCATGTAAGAGTCACCATTTTCTGAGGATCCATGCTCATCCTGGGACCCCCTGGCTCTAGCTGGATTCTAGCCTTGTGGAGAGACCGTCTGGGAGGGGACAGGGACACACAGGCGCGATCGAACCTCCGATGCTGAGTGGTCCAAAGGGAAAATGGGGGACCTCATGAAAATGGGTTCTTGCAGCAGGGCCTGGCTTCTCCGAGCCTTTCCCAGGACCTCCCATGAAGCTGGGCACCCCAGGGACCCCGGTATTTTCCAGCAGTCAGGCTGGGGCAGGAGAAGGGTAGGAAGAACAGCACTCGCCTCTTTATGGTGCTTCTGGTGTCACTAAGATTGCAATTTCGAGACTTCCTGGAAGAAAGGGTTTGACTCCCTGGAAAACTCTTGCCAGAAGCCAGAGCATCAGGGGAATTCATCCATCCTGTTTTATTTTGTTGGCCTGGGGGTGGGGATGCAGATCTCACCCCAGGGACAGAAACCAGGGAAACCGGTTTCCATGCAGCTTCTTCCAGGGTCTCTCGTCCTTGGCCCAGGGAAATTCCCCACATGAGGTGGGTAAGAAGCATCCGCTTAAAATGCCTACAAGGAAAGTTCTTCTCTGTCGGCGAAATGTACTTTTATTATTCCCACCATTTCCCAGCTTCTGAGTCACTTCTGCTGGGACCTCCACCCTGCCTTGGCCTTGAACTTCAGAACGCTGGAAGTTCTGATTCTGTTCACTTGGGAAGAGGTGGGAGCCTATTTTGGGAAGCCAGCGAGGCCTGCTGCGCTGTGTCCCCTCCTCCCACCGTAGACGGGCCAGTTAGTGCTCCAGGCCCAGACCTCCTCCAGGGCCCGCGGGGAAGCCCAGCTCAGAGACTAGCGGAGAGAACCTGGGAGGTGGGTGGGACAGTGGGGAGACTTGGGGGCTGGTGACCCAGATTTCACTTCCTGCCCTGCTTCCTCCATTCCCAGACACCATCTGGGTGTCAGCACGGACCTCAGGCCAGCAGGAAGCCAAACATGTTCTTGCTCTGAGGGAGTCTTGAACTTCACTTGGCCTCTGCAGCCCACGTGGTCCCACCTGGGCCATATAACCAGGTCCATTCTACAGGTGTCAGGGAGCTGCTTTAGCCCCCAGTTCCCATTGGGTCCAGGAGTAAGTGAGGCACAGAATGGGCCAGAGACCTGAGCAAAGCTACGCAATGGGTTGGTGGCAGAGGTCACAGCTAAGCCCAGGTCTCCTGATTCAGGTTATTCAGGAAAGAAGGAAGAGAAGGAGGGAAAAGGGGATGGAGGCAGGGGAAGAAAAATGCTGATGACTGTGCCCCTACAGCAGCGACAAGGGGAATCAAGAATGCATTAAACGGATCTTCTTAAAGAAAAATGCAGGGGACCGGGACAGCAGACCCAGGGTCTGCTCACACCAGTCTTTGGAGTGGGGCATCACTAGAATTTATTCTCCTGAGTTCTGGGATCTAGCTCTTTCTAAGGAACTGTTGATTTTACTTCTTCTAGGTGGGATTGGTTGGGATCACATTCCTTCTTTTGGTTAACAGTGTTGATTGGGGTATCATACGCTGACCACATATTTTGCACTGCAAACCATCCACGAGAGAAACCAGCAAGTAAACACAGGAATGCCAATGACCAACTCAGTGCCATGTGACAAAGCAAACAGTTTGGTGAGGCACTTGGTTGGGGGACGGGCTTGGTACGGGGCTATGTTGCCTCTGTGAAGTGTTGGCATTTAGGCTGAACCCACAGAGTGAGATGGAACCAGCCTGGTGAAGCTCCAGGGACTGGACTTTTCCTGGCAGAGGAAACAGCAGGTGCAAAGGCCCTGAGGTGAGCGAGAGCTCAGCACTGTCACCAAAGAAAGGCCACGACAGGTGGCTGGAGCTTCAGGAGGGAGCAAAAGGAGACCCCAAGTAAGGTCTGTGGGGCTGGCCAGAGCCAGGTCACACAGGGCCTCGTGACTATGGTGTAGAACTTGGGTCTTATTCTGAAAGTACCACGGAACCAGAGAAGGGTTGATGGGATCCAGTTCATGTTTTAAAACCATGTATTGCTCTAAGTAAAGGGAGGGTGGAGGCGTGGAACCTGCTTTGAGTCAAACAGACGCCATCTTGTCACTCACTGCCCTGTGGACACAGCTGGAGAAGTTGCCGTGCAGCAATTGGCGACTACTAAGAGGCAGAAGACACCGCTGCTTGTTCCAACAGAGCCCACACTGCAGCCTCCTGCCTGAAGACGTCTGGTCACCTATCACAGACAGACCGATGAACTTAAGAACCAATCCAAAGAGTTTGCAACAAATGACTTGCGCTCAGGACATTTCCCTGCCTGGTGCTTTACGTCCCCCTGTGGCCGGCCTAAAGCTGAGGCACACCCCTGGGGACCGCCCCTTGGTTGAGGCCCCCTATCATGATACTTATTCCCCAATAAGTGTTTTCCTGATTCAACTGAGGCCACATTGTTTGTAGGATCAACAGGAGTGAGATAGGGGAGAGAGGCGGCAGGGGGACTGGCCAGAGTCCCCCACCCCCCACCCCAGCCACCTGCCCAACCACCACCAAAAGCTCTGGGAGGTGGAAATGACGGGGCTTGCTGAAGGAGAGCTGCTGACTGGGGGAGAGGGAGACAGGAGATGACTCCCAGGTCTTTGCTTTAGTGGCCTGAAGGGTACCCTGTAATAAGATTGGGGGGAGGTGGGGAGCTGGGGTGAAATGAAGTGCTTCGGACAAGTCGGAGATGCTATTAGACCTCTTTGGGGAGAGGTTAAGGAGGCTGTTGGATATGAATAGGAATGACAATGCTGGTGATAATCACACATGATTTGTGTTTCTATTTTTGCATTTGCCATGTGCCTCCCCCCGACACTGTGCCCCTAGGGGGCAGGGGTTGAGCCCAGATTCGCTCCTAACCCTGTTCTCAGCATTTAGTCTCCTGCTGGACAGGCAGGCAGGTGGGAGTGTGGGTAAGATCAATGGAGGTGGGGTGTAGGAAGTGGAAGGGAGGACTTCACAAATATTTGTCAAATAAACAACCGAATGGACAGACACGCTGGGTGTGTACATGGAGCTGGAGATCCAGGCTGGAAACGGTCCCGGGTCCCTTGGGAGACTCTGCCCACGGCCTCAGCTCTCCCCTCTCTTGCTTAGGTCTCCCTCCCTCCTTGACAACTTCCTGCCAGGAAACGCAGCCCCCAGGCATAAATCATTAACTAGAATCACTTCTTGCTGAGATGCAGCACTGCAGTTCTCAAAACACTTGGCCTTCCATTATCTCAGATGATCCTTGAAAGCTCCCTAGGAGGTGGGCAGAGACAGTCCTACAGACAGGAAATAAGGGAAGGAGCACAGGGTGTAACTGGTTCCTTCCACCTGCTTTCGCGAGAACTTGCGAAGAATCTGCAGTGTTCTGTTTTCCAACGACACTGCACTTAGAACAGAACAGCAGAGAACCCCTAAGCAGGAGTGCTGATGGCGGGACTGCAGGCTGGTCACCTCTGGCCAAGGACAGTGGGGGCCGGGGAAGCATGCAGGGCCCCAGTCGAGGGAAAGTTCTCCCACAGCGCCCTTCCCCAGCTTGAAGAAGGAGTCCCTGGGAAAACCAGCCTCTCTCTCTACTGCTCCATGTTCCAGGCTCGCCCTCTACCTGACAATGCCCTCTAGCTCCAGTCAAGGGCTCTATGGCTGGAAAAAACCCCGTGCCAACTCCCTTTGTCTCCCTGAGCCTCAGTTTCCTCATCTGGCAAATGGGGAGCGGAATGAAGTTGGACAGGTCCCTGCAGTTCTGAGTCTCTGATCTAAAGGTCCCGCAACACCAGCTCCGAGCTTCCTCCAGGAGGACTGGAAGGCCCTCCCCGCAGCACCCACCACACCTGCCCAGCAGCTCTGCCCTGGTGACCACGGGAGCCCTTGGCTATTTCCCAGCAGCCTCTGCTCAGTCCAGTAGACACACGCCACCTGCTCTCCTCCTCCATGTCCGACGGTCCCAGGCTTGGAGCCATTCCTTCTATTGGGCAAGGCTGTGACAGGAAGGGGACAGGGCCTGACCTCTGCTTGGAAAACCAGTTGTGCAATACGGTCCCGCGACGGCAGGCATGTGGCCGACGGGAAAGGCTGCCCGAGGAGCCAGTGCTTTCTTTGAAATGAATATCTTGGCAAGACCCACAGAGAAATGTCCTTTTGGACGCCACGAACTCTGGGTCACTGTTAATTTATGCAGAACTTGGCTGCAGTGTCTGTCCCGGCAGAATCCCCGAATACAGAGCCCTGCTGGGCCATGGTCAAGTACATGTGGGGTTGTAAGGGTAGTGGGAGAGCCTACCCTTTAGATTTCGGGAGCCCAAACCTCTCGCTGGCATTAGGAGACGGTCTGGGTGTGCAGCACGCTCATCTGGGCACCGGCTCCCAAGGTCTCTTCTCAGTAACAAGTGAAAGTCATTTTATATCAAGTCCATAAATAAAGTATATAGCTGGTTGATCATGGCTAGTAGGAGCAGAAGTGAAGAGATTTGAATGGCTTAGCTATTCCAAGCATTTAAAAAAAAATTAGGTGATTCTGAAGATCATGAAATATTTGCATCATTTCAAATAAGTGCATAATAATAAAGACAGGAGCACTGGACGCCCACCAAGTGCCAGAAAACAGGACTTAGAAGGAGAGAAAACATCCTCTCATTCTCACACCCTCTACGAAAGGCAGATTTTAAACAATTATTTACCTGACTTAAGGCTATTAAAGCTTTCTCTTTCTTCTTGAAAAAAAAATTGTTTTGCAGTGTATGTTGTTCAAAGAATTGAATCTAACATTTCAAATGTACTGGCATAAAGTTGTTCATTACATGCCCTTTCTTTTTCACTGCCCATAAGATCTCTGGTTATGTCTACTCTTTCATCCCTGATATTGGTAATTGTTTTTTTCTCTTCTTATCAGTTTCACAGATGAGGAAACTGACGCTCCATGGGATGGCAGAACCTCCCCAACCATAGTTAGTTAGTGGTTGGAGAGCTGTAATCACAAACAGGTCTCTCTGATTCTTCTTGCTCCCACCAGTCCCCTCAAGATTATTTTTAAGAACAACATTTGACCGGTGATTCATGATAGTGACCCAGGCATAACACTCTGATCAGTCAGTGTGCTCTTAAAAAGTTCCTCGTGTCCCCTCGTGTCAGACTGAGACCCACTCTGTCCAACAGTCGTCCCTCCTGCCCGGCAGCCTCGAGCACCCATCTACTGGGCACCTGCTCTTTCCATACAAAGTCCACACTCTTCCTGCCCTTCACTCAGAGCACCCTGAAAGAGCACCCTAGCCTGTTATTCTCTTCCTTCCCCTCCCTCTTCTTCACGACATGACTAATGCCCAAGCAGATCCTCTGTATTTATTTGGTGATCGTCTGTCTCCTCCCCTAGATGTACACTGATGAAGTTAAGTACCACACCCTGCACCAGGCACATAGTAGGTGCTCCTTAGATATTTCTGGATGGTTGAATAAGTGAAACCAAAGAAATTCAATTTATCTTAAGCAAATTCTGCAACTCAAACTTGGCCTATTTGTCTCTCAATAATTCCAAGTAATTGAGTTTTTCCTGGAGCACCTTTATTTTAAAACCCTTTAACCCTTAACCCTTTCACCTAAGTGCATATTCTATTTACCTTCTCAATTTTTTTAAGTGCTTGAGGATCATCGACTTTGGGGGACAAGTCAAAGGAGATACAAAGCTTCTTATGCCTTGATGCCCACTCAGACCCCCCTTCAAAGCTGAGGGGCGGATCCCTCCACTCTGGGTGCTCAGCCTTCTTGGGAAGTGCCTCAGCTCCTCCCCAGCTTCTAGAAGAGGGGTTGTTGGAGCTTCCTCCGGTCCACCAACCCTCCCACCATGCTCCAGTGAGCTGAGCACATCATCAGGATTTACCAAAGCTTCCTCAGCAAATGAATTCTGGCCATTCAATACCTTCAAAGTCACAGACAGACTGAGACCCACTATAGACCCTCCCTCTCCTTTCAGCTGCTTTGCAGGAACAATGCTTTGAATGGAGGTTGAAAGAGAGGAGGAAGTCTCCCCCAGCAGGGAGAGAGCAGCAGAAGAAGGGGCTGGAGCAGAGAAGGGTCAGCCTCAGTTCCCACAAAATCTTGCTCCACACAGATCACAGTCACAAGCACCAAGGCCACACCCTTCCCCACAGAGCATTTGGCCAAGACACCCCAGGAGAGGCTTGTGAGCAAAGGGGCTCCACACTTAGCTTCTGGGCTGATCTCCTGGAGGTCAGCAGGCAAACTTCCCAGAGCAAGAGTAAGAAAGACAAATTCCTTCCTATGTGATACCCATGCGTGGTGGTAGAAGGAGCTGGCTAAAATTGGGAGGGGTGTATATAGTGTTGCATTGAGAGAAGGGGAGTTTCTTTCACATAGGAGCACGAATCAAAAGTACCACTATTTAAAGACAAGGTAAGCTTGGCTACTGCAGCTGATCCCGTCTTCCCCTGCCGGGATCCCACCTATCCTGGCTTGCAGTTTCACAGGACAAGTCTGTGGTTCTCTGTCGGGGCTTTCTTCACTAGTCCAGTGTTTTGGGCAGGAGCTCACCTCCTCCAGTGAGACAGGGCTTTGACGGATAAATGCCGTTTGTTGCTCCTCATGTGGGTCCACATGAAAATTTGCTACCAGGCCTCCTAGAGGTTTCCAGAGGTATGAGCCAAGTTATCAATCCAATCAGATTGAGCCCAGCTGCTCACAACTGCCTGCTCATAATGTGACCTATATGGGTTTCCTTCATCTGCCCTCATTTCCCCGCTTCCTTTCCTCGCCACCCCGCCACCTTATTCTTCCCTAGGATCTCATCCCACATAAACTGCACTGGAATCCTTGTCTCAGGGGTCACTTCTGGGGAACCTAAAACAACTACATAGGTGACGTTCTGTAAAGGAGGCCACGTAGCAGAGTGTCGGGTCAATTCCTGACTCGCTATCTAGGGGACAAACTTCTGAGCCTCAGTTTCTTCATCTGCTAAATGGAAATGACAATAACAGCATCTAAATTGTTGTTCAATAACAATCGAAGGCGATAATTCCAGGAGAGCAATTGTCACAATGCTTGGTGAACATCTAGAAGTACTTGCTATAATTAATAGATGGTGGTAAAACTGAGAGCCAAATGACAGACGACAGCTTGGGAGGCAGTATTTACAACAAATGACAAGTAAAGGATGATTATCCCTAATACACAAAGAACTCCTAAAAGTCCTGAAAAAAATACTACCTTGCAAAACAGCAGCAAAGGCCACGAATAAGTGATTCATAGAAGAGTAAGTGAACTGATCTGCTAACAGTGTTTAGCAGATCAAAAGCAGTTTAAAAGATGTTCACCTAACTTCACTGATAAAGAAATGCCAGAAAACCATAACAATCCAGTCATGTAAGAATTGTCAAGTGGCAACATTTTAAAGAGACTGATACCATCCTACGATGATAAAGAGGCAACAAAAACAGGTTGATCAAAACGTAAATTGGTCCAATCTTTCAGCGAAGGAGCTCTGACTCAAATTTCAAACTTACAAACCATTTATAAGAATTTTTCCTCCAGAAATCCCACACTTACACAAACACAAATGATCATCAATTGGGCATTCAATGAATAGATTCAGATACATCTGAATAACAGAATCCAGGGCAGCCAATGAAAAGAGAGATTTGTATGAGTTGTCGAGATGAAATTTCTTATGAGCCAGAAGAAGTTGCACAATTCTAGAGTGGGAGAGATTTAATTTCTGATTAAGTACCACACATCCGCATATCCTTATAATTTTTTGTAATTGCACAAATGAATGTAGAAATAGCATACACCAAGTAGTAGTGGTTATATCTGAGGTCTGAGATTGTAGGGATTTTGAACTCCTAAGTTAGACATTTCTGTAAAGCTTAAAATCTTGAGACAGGCATATAACCAGAAAAATCCACACCAACCCCCTCTCCTACTTCTCTAGAGCTGGCAGGACTCCATGAAAGCACCACCCTCCACTTCCAGCCCCTGGGATCCAAGCTGGGGTAAGACTATGTAATTCTAGACACCAGTGAGAGGCCTGGCCCCTATAATAGTGTCATTTTAAGTGAAGAAAGTTTATAAAATAATACATTCACCATAAGGTAGGGATATAAAATTATCACTATCAAGAAGAAAACTGTAGGAAGAAGAAAGAACAAAATATTAACAGGAGCGGTCCATTGGCGATTTTTTTGGTTCTATCCTTTTTTGTATTTCTTATGTTTTCTACAATGAGCATCTATTTCTTTTATAATTATAAGCAAAGCCTATGAATTTTAAAAGAGATGGCATCGAGTTGGGGTGATCTCAACTTGTCATGGCAGAGACTTACCTTTCAGGGGGGAAAGAGAAGACGTCCTGGAAAATGGCCTCGTTATGTCAATGCATAGATTGTATAGGTGGCTCTACAGTTTCTCTGAATACCTGCATCTTATTCTCTTGGGGTGAAAGGCCAGGACTGCCACACACAATCAAGACCTCACCTCGAGCCCCCATGAGCTGGTTCATCGGGCACTGGTCTGGATTTCATTTCTATGACATAGAAACCATTGGCCAATTTACTTTGGCCAGATATAAACCACCCAGAATCTGCTGCTGAGGGCTCCTTCCTGGCCCCAGATTCAAGGAAAAGCAACTGGAAACATTCCTTAGCCAGAAATAATAACAATCATTAGTACCAAAAGGCTTTTCCAATTAACCCCCCAATCACAGTCTCTCTCACTCAAGACTGAAGATGGACCAGGTAGTTAAAGGAATGAGAACTTACCAGACCACTGGACACAGAAGAAGAGGAAGGACACAAGATTGGGAGAAGAGCAAAGCTACCTTTTATTGGCAAATACCCCACCTTCTCCATCAGGAAGTTTTACCCACTTCATGTGGACTTTTGAGGTGTCTCCTCTCCCCAGGTGAGCAATGTCTCAAGTAGGGGGAGAAAAACAGGTCTCTCCACTTCAAAAAGAATGGGTGATGGGAAACACAGTGCCTCACAGCCCGGGCCGGAACAAAATCCACCTGCAGGTGTGGACAGAAGGGACCTTGCAGGGTGGAGGCTGGGGAGGGATCTCCTGGCTCCCTCCACCCTGCCAGGATCTCAGAAAATCCTCACTTGCTCATGCAGTGCTCTGCACCGACCTGTAGCATGTGAAGATTTGCCTGCTAACTGTATTTCACGAATGCCTTTCAAAATCTGACAAAATGGCAGGCCAGGGATGGGCCTCGCTTGGCTTCAGCTGGAGCTTCCTGGAAGCTGGCAGAGGAAGAGCTCTTCCCACGTGATGACGCGTGTGCCCACAACACTGGCCAACAAATTTTTACAAAAGTCATGTTACTGAAATAAAATTAGACATTTCCTATCAATTTGTATGTGCTCAACATGAACATGACAGTCAAATTCTAATTTTGGCTCTACTTTTTTGTAATCTGCAATAAATGGATGTTTACATCACGGAATGCATGCCAATAGTAATAGGCCTATGGTTAATACCTGTAAAAAATCAAGTCATAGACTACTTCTTAGATTTCTTCGATTGTCTCTTGTACAGCTGTTCAGGAGCATCTCTGGGGAGTGTCCAGCAGTAGTCAGCCAGCATTGTAGTGGACCATTTTCCCTGGTATCTTTGTTCCATGGATGCGCTATCTTGATGAAAACGTTCGCCACTAACCATGCCACAGTTTTCAGGGAAGAAATCCAGATGGGAATGAAGGAAGTGGATCTTTAGAGACATATTGCAGCCAAGTTTCTGATACTGCATCAGCATGTCTTCTACTAGTTCCTTGTAGTTTTCTGCCCTAACATTCCCAAGAAAGTTTGTAGACACTAGGCCTGTTCTGACCAATGCCAGGGGAGGTGTCTGTACTGGATACACTAGGCAATTGGGGAAGACTGAAGTTTGGGTTCTGAAAACTGCATAAAATTAAATAGGATTTCTTCTTTGGGCTCAGTGCAATCTTCCCTATTAAATGCAGGTGCTAGGGCCTCCCTGGCGGGACAGGGGTTAAAGTCAGCACTATCAAGCTATGGGCAGCCGTTGGAGCACGAGATCGATCCCCAGCCAGGAAGCTAACACACATGGTGCGGCAGACCTCTCCTGCCTCTCCTGCTGCTCCCCTCAGCAGTGTATTTCAGTAGATCCGCCTGTTCTGCTCCCCACTCTGTCTCTGGTGAATCCTCTCATCCCCCACACCTCTGGCCTACATCCCAGTTCTTGCATGTATTAATAAAAATAAACCTTAAAAAAAAAATGCAGGTGCTAGCTGAACCTGCCAACCTCCTGCTCCGAATGAGCTTATATAGGAAGCCCTGTGGGAGAGCTACCTTGAGGAGCCTGGCCAGAAGCTGCTATAAATTTTATCTGCAGCTTCTGCTCCCCTCCTCTCCTCCCGGGACTTGGTGTTTCTCTTCATGTGCAAAGCAGATTCAAGGAAGCCTCAGTCCACAGGCCAGGGGAGGCTCAGACTCAATGACCCCAGAATGCGGGGTGATGCTAAATGCCAGAAGGGCTGAGAGAAGGGGGTAGAATTTAATCTGAAGGCTTAAGTTGGGTGAGGACAGGTCAGAGCAGCATTGTGGGGTGACAGCCCTGCCCTCTGCCTAAGCCTGCTGGGACATGTCAGGTGTGAACAGGAACTTCCAAGTGTGCCATCATCTCTAGCTCGGGCCGGAGAGCATCCTCTCAGTGAGGCGCCAGGCACAGCACAGAGAGCCCAGCACACACGCACCCTGGGAAACACAGGGCCCAAGTTCACTGAAAATGGTCTTTATGTCCTACGTTTTCACTTCTTAAATTCTGTGAATTGCCCCCTCAAAGACTTTGCCCATTTTTTTCTATTGACCTGGTTTTATTCTTATTAATTTGGAGCAGCCATTATATCTTCAGGACTGAAATGGTCAGTTTTATGATCTCCAAGTATTTCCTCTCCATTGATGGTGCAGAGATAGATTTCTTTATTTACGGATAGTCATAAAGATATTTCTCCCATGTTTTCTCCTAAAAAAAAAGTCTTTAAGTCTGTCTAGAATTTATAACTATGTGTGATGTGAGCTACCAACTGGGTTTTATGTTTTTCCATATGGATAGTCATTGTCCCCAACAGAATATTAAGTTGTGCCTATTTTTCTTACTGTTTTTTTTAAAGATTTATTTATTTATACATACAAGCTGGGGCACAGGCCAGAGGCGTGGGGCGGCGAGAGGGTTCACCAGAGACAGAGTGGGGAGCAGAACAGGCAGATCAATGGAAATACACTGATGAGGGGAGCAGTGGGCAAGGCAGGAGAGGTCTGCCATGCCATGAGGGAATCTCCCAGGCCAGGCGTCGAACTCGCATCTCTGCTGCTGACAACTCCACAGCGCAGCGCTTAACCGCTGTGCCACCAGGGAGGCCCCATTTTTCTTACTGGTTTTAATGCTTCTCAGTTTATTCCAAATGCCCCTACTTATGTGGGTAGGTTTCTAGGTTTTCAATTCCATTCCACTGATTGTTTGTGTACCCCTGACCCACAGCCCCACACCCAGTGCTTAATTACTATCGCTTTAATAAATAGTAGTATCTTATCTTATGGGAGGGTTTCTCCATTTTTCGTCAAATTTATCTTTACACTTCAGCTAATTCTCCTCACTCTGATTTTCCCTCAATCTGATAGCAGAGACCTATTGAAAGATAAAAAATAGTCAATACATCCAAAAGGTCTCTTTTTTTGGTACCAGACTGTAAAGATGACCACAAAGTGGTCTGATAACAGAATATTCAGGCGCAGAGTTTCAGTTTCCAACCAGACTACAGGTTTTGATTCCTGGTTCTGTCCCTTTCTGGTTCTCTGACCTTGAACTTGCCATGTTTATGGCCCCGTTTCCACATCTGAAAGTGGAGGTGAAAAATAGAATCTACCTCATAGGGTCATTATGAGGGTTAAACAAGTTAACACATGTAAAAAGCTTTCCCTATTATTAGGTAATTTGTAAGCACAGAATTAATGGGATTGAGAGTTTAGGCTTTGATGTCAGGCTCCCTGGAATAGAACTGACCTCATCATACATTCATTGAAAGAAACAAAACAACTCTTTTGTGAAATACTGTATGTATGACCCAGATGATGACATACAGCAAAGGTAGAGTAAATCCTATAACCAATACCCAGCAATTATAATGCAAACACCCACATAGTCACTACCCAGCAATGAAACTGACCCTTGCTGGCAACCATAGGCCCCAGCTGTCCCTTCCTTCACAGCCCCTCCCCCACCCAACTCCCACCTAGAGGTGAGCCTGGGCAGATTCCCGGGAACCAAAACCTTGAGCCTTCTTCAGTGATCCTCTTTATCTCAATGTTTTGTTTTGTTTTTTTTTTTGCTTTAAAATCTTCTTTTTCTGGTATTAATATAACTACACTATATAATAATAACTATAATTACATTTTGTTACATGGGATAATTTTTTTATTCTTTTATTTCCTATGTGCCTTTATGTTTTACATTCATCCCTGTAAACAGCATCTAGTTCCATCTTTAAATCTAGCCTGACATCCTTATTTTTAAGCTAATTAGTGTGCTAAATTTTAATAAATTTACCAATACTTTTGAGTTTTCTGTTTAGCTCACCTGTTTCCTTTTAATTTTTCATCCTTTTTTTGCCTTTGGCTGGGTTGAACAAGTTTTTATCGTTCCTTCTTTCTTCTCTATGATTGGTGAAAGATTTTATGCAATCCTCATATTCTTGAAATTGTTATACTGGAAATTATAACACATAGGCAAAGCCTGCCAGAGTCCAGCAGCAATACCAAATTCCCTTTCTGGATTAGGCAAGAAACTTAGGTCTCTTTAACTGCATTTATTCAATTTTTAAATAACATGCTATTTTGTGGTCAGTGCTTTCATTCTGTACTTTCAAAAGTGCATAGGGCATTGTTATTATTGCTTTTTACAATCATTGTACGTGTTGATTCACTTATTCTCTATCATCTTCTTTCTTCTTCATTCTTTCTTGCTTTTCTACCTGCAGCTATAATCATCTTTTTTTCTACAGAAAATTCCTTTAGAGTTTCAAGAGTTAATTATAGGGGGGTTTGTTTTAAAGTTGTTTATTTTTTTATACCTTATTGACTTTATCCTTTTAAACTTTTTCTTGCAAAAAAAGTAGGGGTAAACAAAAGAAACAAGTATATGAACCCCACTCCATCTACCTATCACAAGTTTGAGCAATTCCCCACTCCTGGACAGTCCTATTTTCTTGATCTCCCCACCCAAATTCCCTCACCCTGAATGACTTAGTAGCATACTCAGACATCACACTGTTTTGCCTGTAGATATTTTAGTCTGTATATCTTAAAATAGGGGGACTCCCTTTTTAACATAACATCCATCCCCAAAAATGCAAGTCATACAAGTTAACTAGACTTATTGTGGTGAACGTTTAATAATATATACAGACATCAGATCATTATGTTGTATACCTTAAACTAATATCTGTTAATTATATCACAATGAAATTAAGGGAAAAAAGGGTTGAGGGAAAATATCACAATTCCTTTATATCAACATATATCTTGTTGTTCACATTTCCCCAACTCCTATAAATTTGTGTTCTCAAGGTTTTTGTTTGTACTAGGATGCAAAGGATTTCTTTATATTATTATTGGTTAAATTGTTACTTGAGTTCCTCCTGTGCTCTAGATTTTCCCATCCATCTTTTCTTTTGTCTTGCATTTTGTTGTTATTGAAAAAAAAGATCTGGATTTTGCTACTTGTATCCTGATGTTGTCGTGTAACATATTTCTCGGTTCTCTGTATTTTCTATAAATTCATAATTGGATTTGTATAGTTAATCAAATTCAAGTTCAATGACTTGGCAAGATGGTTCTCACTCATAATTTTCTATTTCCTTATGCACGTGGTTATCTGGGCATCTTGGACATTCTATATAAAGAAAATTCTATATAAAGAAAATTTGAATATGACAGTCCTTTTCTTCATTTTTCTCCAGAACAGATTTTTGTTTACTTATGCTCAGCTAGAGGATTAACAGTCTTAACTGAGTTCAAAGTTTGAGATTCACTGGGCCACCAGTTGGAGCAAATGTGAGTTTTGCCAGTTTGTTAAGAACTGGTTTATTTTCTGTTTACCCTAGCGCTGCAATTATAGATACATGAGGTTCCAACTTAAAGAGGATTATAAGTTTTGTAATCAATTCTGCGAGATTAGCAAATGACCTTCTGACAAAGACAGCACCCTGTAGTTATAAATAGTTGAGGTCCCATCTCAAAAGAGAATTATCAGTTTTGTTACCAGTTCTCCTAGATTAGCAAATAACCTCCTGGTAAAGATGGTTTTGGATCCTGGGTTTATATCTATGCGTTTTCACCTTCTAGATTTCTGGCCCAATACTTCCTAACTATCTTGCTCACTCTTTAATGATTTAAACAAAATGCATTTATATTTCACTTATCTTTTTAAATTGTCACAAGTAGGAGAATTTGTCCAAATTCTTTAGCTTGCCACTAACAGAAATGGAACTTTACCTGCATGCTCCTGAATCTTAGAGGTAAGTTATCTATAAGCCAAGGAACACTAAGGACAGCTCAAAGTCACCAGATGCTAGCAGAGAGGCACAGAATGGATACTCCTTAGACTCTCGAAGAAACCAGCCCTGTCAACACCCTAACTTTACAACAACTACAGGAGGCTAATAGAGCTGGCCACCGGAAGAAGTCTGCCCCTGCAGTGATCCTTACTCTAACTCAAAGGTGTGTAACTTGAGATTAAGTCTTTTCTTATTTTTGCCTTTTAAAATCTCATACGAACCATTCCACAATATCCGCTGAACAACTGCTATTTGCCAGATACTGTTCTCAGTGCTGGGGGTGCCACAGGGAATGAAAGAGACGAAGATCTCTGCCTCCAGAGAGTTTTCATTCTAGTTCAATATCTTGGTACTTTGGCTCCTTTGAATTCCCCATGTCCTGATGATCCTGTATCTCCACTGGAGGAAAACTCAGATTAAAGGTTCTGGGGTGGGGGCCTCCCTGGGGGCACAGCAGGTTAAGCGCAGCGCTGTGGAGCTGTCTGTAGCTGCAGCACAAGTTCGATGCCCGGCGGGGAGCTTCTCACATGGCTCAACAGACTTCTCCTGCCTCACCCACTGCTCCCCTCAGCTGTGTATTTCAGTCAATCTGCCTGTTCTGCTCCCCATTCTGTCTCTGGTGAACCCTCTAACCACCCCACACTTCTGGCCTGCACCCCAGCTTGTATGCATAAATAAATAAATTTTTAAAAAAAGTTCTGAGGTGGCAGGTTGCATTTAATAAGTGAAGAAATAGAGAACATCGTAATATTGCCCAATCTAAGAGAAACATGGGCATGAATTAACCTAAGCAGCATTGCCTCATTCTTTAGGTCAGAATTCAGGAACAGCTCCCTCACCGCTCGCTGAAAGCACCTCAGTGCTCCTCTACCGGCTCCCTTTCATTAGATGTTTCTCCTTTCTCTCCTAACTCGGGCTTTCCCTTTTACATCAACTGCAATCAAATTGCCCTCCCTAGCACACTACAGGGGATGAGGGCAGACCCAAGGAATCCTTTTGACTATTAAGAGCACAGAGATGGTTTTCGATTGAGCATTATTATCTCGAAAGCTATTATTACATATACCAAGTTTTCTTTTCCAGCACACATATCCAAACCAACCAAAGAATCAGGCATCTACATATTTTAAAAGGCAAACTCTGTGATGCATGTGCATATGAAATTCGTAAACGGAACACACACTCAAAACTACCTGTCAGAATTACTTTGTGCACAGAATATATTATACAACAATTACTTAGCTGCCGGGATCAATAGTATTGGATTATTTCACAAAATCTAGGTTCCCAACTGTGTATCTGGCACTGGATGTGTCTCATTCCAGGTTCTGTTGTGTGATCATCTTTTCCCTTAGACACTGGATCTCAAAGTCCAGTGCAGAACAGCTTAGGGTGGATGGGTGTTTATAAAAGATAAAAATTCCTCTGAGAGTTAGTGATTTAGCACTATTCAGGTAGGGCCCAAGTATCTGCATTGAACCAGCTCCAAGGTAATTCTGATGCATAAAATCCCTGTTCCTGGGTGTGTCTCCCCCACACCCACCCCACCCTGCCTCATTGCTGGGGTTGGAAGCAACCTCTCCTTTGATTGACAATCACCCTCCATTGGTAACCCCAATACAGAAACTCCTTTGTGTGCCTGTCAGCGACAGCTAATCGCCTGTGCCCTGGGCACTACCCTCGTCAGCTGGGTTCAGTCCTGACAGGGACTGTGACTGGTGGGCCCCGACTTCCTGGGAGGTCTGAGATTGTCTTCTCAGAGAGGGGGCTCTGGCCACCTGCAGGACTGACAACCAAGCACAGCTGTCAGTTTGAAATGGGTTCTAAGGCGACTCCTGGTATTGGTGTGACTCACCAGAAACACCTCAATCACATACATTTCAAATTAAGTATGAGTCTTACATTTCAAATTAAGTCCAGAGTCTTTCTATGGGGTTCCAGAAGCCCAGAGCGACTTCTGTGGGCTGGGAAACTGCATACGGTGGGGCAGGGGGAGGGCAGTGGGGGACACAGGCACAAGGAGATGGAATGAACCTGGGTTCTACCCCTGCTCCTTGCCCACTGTGGGGGATTTTGGAGAGCGGCCCTTCCCTTCTCTGGACAATAGCACCAATAGCACCCCCATTCAGGACCGCCAATAGCGCCCCCATACATTTCAGGACACGCTCATAGAGGACTTTGGGAAAGTGGATGATGGAATAGAGGGGAAGTAAAGAGCTGGAGGCATTCATATATTCGACAAATATTTACGGGGTACATAGCAGGAGTCAGGTAGGTCCAGGAGTTCACTGGCAACAAAAGCAGACATGACATTTGTTTGCGCGGAGGTCAGCCCATCACACAGACAGCATGAATTGATTCATGAAATAAGCGACGGAAACTGCAGAAGTGACCCATGCTAAGAAGAGGGTCAGGGTCAAAGTCACCGACCGGCAGGCAGGAGCTAACTGCCAAGCAGCACTGCGGGGCTACGCTGCAGAGTTACTGCCTGGTGGAGGGAGGGCAGGGGCACAAAGATTGGCAGAAAGTGGCACAGACTGGGAAGGGCAAGCCTAGAACAGGTCAGCTCAGGTCAACGACAGGACACCCAAGGAGCTGGGTGGGTAGGGCTATTCAGGGATCTAGACCGTGTCGCCTTGTGCTCTACCATCCGTGTGACACCCTATTCTAGTCCCTCTCGAAGTCGTTCCATCCTCAAGCTCACAAGCCCTCCCTGTTGTACAGTCAGCAGAGTGCGCCTCACTCCCAGGACGTGGACAAGGGGCCCTACTGCACAGTGGTCAGGCACAGTGGTCAGACTGGAGCCAACAGAGCTGGTTTCTGTGAGTATTGCCTGTGCAACCTTGAGGAAACCTGTGTTTCCTCTTCTGTGCAATGAGGGAATAATATTACCTCACAGGATCAGTATAATGAATTAGCACCTGTCCATGTTTTAGAACAGTACCTGGCACATAGTAACTGGGGAATAAATATGAGTTCTTAATACTACTGGTGTTCTAAGTACTTTGAATTTAACAGCTCATTTGCTTTCTGCAAAAATCCTATGAGAGTACTGTTATTACTGACACCATTTACATGATGCTTCTACCACTCATTCATTCATTCATTCATTCATTCACAATGAAATGTCAGGTACACTATGCTAGAACTAGGGTTGTCAGTGAGCAAAATAAAAATAAAACCACCAGCCCCTCTTCTTAGATGCAAGAAGAACAATTAAAATGCTACTGGGCTCCTACTAAACAAGTCTGGGACAATTTGAGCTTCAATATAAATAATGACAGGAATAATTACAAGGTGTTGAATAAAACAAGAATTCATGAGTTTACACTGATACAAGTGAATGAAAGCACAACTAAATAAATGGGGTGGGGGTAATTTGTTATTTTAGAATGCCCACTTAGTGACTAGATACAGGAAATGATGCAGTTGTTTGTTGTTGTTTTTTAATCACCAATTGGCAGATGTCATAGTAATAACTGCTTGAGGCAGTAATTGTCAGTGGCTGCTAACACCACAGGGCGAATGTCTGTGGGGAGTGGGGTACAGCCACACGCCACAGAACATTTCGGTCAATGGCGGCCCATGGATAGGAAGTACCTGCTGTGTGGGCCTGTAGCCCGGAGCCCTGGGCTCGACCATGGAGTCTGGGTGAGTAATCAGCTCTCTCGCCTAGGTCTGTGCAGTTACCCTCTGTGGTAACTACACAGACAAAATGCCTTAACCACAACTTTCTCAGGATGTATGGTGACACGTGACTATTGACCTATTAATGCTTATTATTTACAACAAGAATCATGTCTTTATAGTAGAAGAACCTGGCAGCCATCACCTTAAGTGATTAAAGCTTGCTTTGCTAGTGATGGGACAAAATGACGTCATGTGTCTCCCGATCATGAAGCCCAGAGAAGGACACAATGGCTTCTGTAATAGCCCTGCCAGCTAGGCATCAGCTCAAATTTAGAGACATTCTTTTTTTTTTTTTAAGATTTATTTTATTTATGCATATCAGAGCTGGGGTGTAGGCCAGAGGTGTTGCGGGGGTGGGGGGATGTGAGAGGATTCACCAGAGACACAGTAGGGAGAACAGGCAGATTGACTGAAGTGTACTGCTAAGGGGAGCAGTGGGCAAGACAGAAGAGGTCTGCTGCGCCATGTGGGTCAGCTCCCTGGCCAGGGATTGAACTCGTGCTGCAGTGGCTGTGGATAGCTTCATAGTGCTGAGACTTAAACCCTTGCACCATCAGGGAGGCCCAAATTTAGGGACATTCTACAAAACAACTGGCTTATAGCAGTCAAAGATGTTAAGATGGTGAAAGACTGAGGGGCTGTTCCGGATTAGAAACCTGACAACTAAGTGCAACAAGTTGGGATTCTGGACCAAAAAAATCATGTTGTTTTTCTTTATAAAGGACATTATTGGAAACGTCCTATAACTGGAAATGTGAATGTCTATAGGTTACATCATAGTGTTATATTCATATTAATTGCTTGAACTTGATAACAATATTGGGGATTCAAAAAGACAGTGTTCTTGATTTTAGAAACACAGTAAGGGGTAAAGGAGCTTTAGATTTGCAACTATCTTCAGATGTCCAGAAAATCCTAGCAATAATAATGATGGTGATGATGATGATGATATATGTGTGGGTAGACAGATAAAATGATAAAGCAATTGATATGAAATGTGAGTGTCTGGGGCAGGTTAAGGAAACTCTTTGTTCTAGTTGTATATCTTTTTTTCTAAGTCTGAAATTATTAAAAAATTAAAAGCTGTCTAAAAATCAAGAAAAACACCACCCCCATATCTGTCTGGGGGAGGCAGAGGGTCACCGAGCACGGATACTTGATGAGGGGACGCCAGGGGGCTGGTCTCTCTGCAGATAGAGCTGTTTCCGGATGTCTGGGGTCAGGTGCTAACAACAAGAAACATTATGTCTGGCCCTTTTCCAGGGAGGGAGGAAGACCTAAGAGGAACCAGTGAAAGCTCTGTAAGGCCGAACAAGGGGAAGTTGGAGGCGGGATCTTGGCAGGATGTGCAGATCAGCAGAGCTTGCTGGGGACCAGGGGTTCAGGGCTCCGGGGCTCCCTCCCATCACTGGGAAAGCGGGCAGAGGGAGAGAAGGGACTGAAAAGAAGGGAAGGGAAAAGTAGCATTTGTTAGGCAACTGCTATCTGACAGGCACAATTTTGGGTGGTTTACATATATTAATTACTCCACTCATCAGAGAAAGTTTTGAGATGACCTCTGTTGTTATTGCCATTTTATTTTTATTTATTTATTTTTTAAGATTTATTTATTTATGGATACAAGAGCAGGGGTGTGGGCCAGAGTGGGGGGGTGTTGAGAGGATTCATCAGAGTGGGGAGCAGAACAGGCAGACTGACTGAAATACACTGCTGAGGGAGCAGCGGGCAAGAAAGAAGAGGTCTGCTGCGCCATGTGGGAAGCTCCCTGGCTGGGGATGGAACTCATGCTGCAGTGGCTGCTGATGGCTTCATAGTGCTGAGACTTAACCCCTTGCACCACCAGGGAGGCCCTATTCCCATTTAAGAGATGAGGAAATAGAGGTTTAGGGAGGTGAGGACAGAAATGCTATTTCAAGCTGTACAGAGGAAGAGATATGCTAACTGACTTTCATGCTGAAAGTGACTTGAAAACAAATTAAAATAAGAATTTTTAAGAAATTCATCAATGACCAGGCAGGAACCAAAAATTAAGTGCATACAGAAATCCAGAGCTGTGGGCAGGGCAGGCAGTTCACCTTGAGATGAAATCACGTGAGCCTTGCCTTTGTTTCTCATGGACTAACCGTGGTGAGAAAAACAAGGCTCAAGCCCAGAGCCCAGGCGAGGTGGGGGACAAATGGAAGGCCCCTCCCCCACACAAAGCTGGATGTCCAGTGGCCTCCACCGTCAGGGTGGGGAGAAACTAGGAGCAAAACCCTCCACTCACCAGCCCCACCCAAACCTATAATGAAATCTTAGCACTGAGCTGGGGGGTGAAATCATTTCCCCTGAGAATCCACACCCCCAAATAGGTTGTTAGTGCTTCTGAAGCCAAAATTCCCATTTCCTGGCTAAACAATAACATTGCCAGTTGAAGTTTTACATTAAAATAGTCCTTCTTCTTTTCCTGGATGTTCCAAAAGCAAAAAAGTGAATGGGAAAAAAAAAATAATGCAGACTCCATTGTACAAACCACAGACATAAAAATAAAGATTGGCAAAAGCAAAGATTTCACACAATAGTCAAGATAATGAAGTACAAGAGAAATTTCTTGGTCAAGGCTAGGGCAGAACTGAATAGCAAGTCAGGCCAGGAGTAGCAATTTGAAGAAAAATCCTGCGAAAAAACTTTACTTTTAGCTAACAACCCGCTCAAAAGAAGACTCTCTTAACTTCAGCACTATTGACATTTTGGGCATATATTTCTTTGCTGTAGAGGCTGTGTGCATTGTAGGATATTTAGCAGCACCCCTGAGTTTCCACCCCCTGGACGCAAGTGGCATCAATCTCCCTCCAGATGATGACAAATCACAAATGTCTCCAGATGTTGCTAATTAATAATAATAAACAATATTATATATAATAACAATAATGATAATGATATCAGTGGTTGAGGGCCACTGCACTAAAATGATAAACCTACATTTTCTGTGTACAACACAAACTACAGATGGGGAGGCCTCATTGTGGGTGGTGGGGAGATGGGTGAAGAAACTAACATGCAGAAAAAATAGCACAATAACCCAGGGCAGCAAATCCAGAAAGAGTCAACAAAATTACACTCCCTGAAAAAACTTCTACAAATAGCTGAGGCATGAAAATCATTCTGTGGCATGTAATTTTTTAAATTGAGTTAGCACAAAATCAACACAAAGAAGCTCAAGAAAAAGGATAGGCAAGGTCAGTACCAACTTCCAGATAAAGAACAATGACCAGAAAAAGAAATTACCATGGATTAGATGAACAGTCTGACCAAATATTGTTCTGTGATTTAATACATTTTACTAAAACAATGGTCTCCGTGAGGGAAGGTCACAAAGCAGAAATATAAAGAGATGGCAAGACAATGGGAAGAGATGAAATGAGCTGGAAGAACTGAGGGAAGGAGTGTAAGAAAAAGTAAAACAATTTTAGAAAAGAGGGTTCCATGGGAAGGAGGACTTAGGCATCGCACAATGGAAATAGAGGACAGAAATAACGTGAATAAAATGAGACAAAATGCAAAGTGTTGTTTTTAACTAGAGAGAAAAAGATAAATATAGAAAAAGAAGAGCGCCAACACATACATCACCAGTGTCTCTAGACAACGAAAGCAATGGAATACAATAAATACTTAAATACTTAGAATTGAAAGAAACTTTCTTGAAATAAAAGGTCTGAATATAAAAATGCTATGTGTGCCAGAGAAAATTGACCTAAAACAATCAATTCTGAGTCTCCAAATGAAAACATCTGACTTTAAATTAAAGATGAAAAAATATATATCCTTTAAGCAGCCAGATTT
>PVIJ01006109.1:0-95765 GCA_004024925.1 Scalopus aquaticus
GGGGGGGGGGGGGGGAGGAAAAGGGCACAAAATGGAAGAGAGGAGAATACAGGGGACCATGGAGATGGATCACGGGTGAATTGGTGGTGGGCTGCCCAAGGGGAATACAAAATGTAAAAGACATAAATAACAATTAAAAAAAAAAAGTTCTCGTTCTTATACTTGCAAGAGAAAGATAGAAAGGCTGTCACAGAGCCTAAGATTTGTCACTACACTCCCAGGAAAAAAACGTCTGGGACATTTCTGACTATCTACAAATCTAGCGTTTGGCAGGAGCATCATTGCCACACATAAACCATACCTCACATACTGGGTTCTATCTAGACCCTGCAATTTCAAAGAGATATAAACAAATGCAGACATGTTCACTAGGAGAAAAGACCAATAAAAGGGAGAAAGACCAAATCGTGTCCTGCTTGGACTGTTCGTACAAAGTGGGGAAGTTTCACCTAGCCATCGAAGATTTCAGATGCTTGTAGGATGCTGAATGAAGATGAAGTATCTGCATCCTATGTGCCCATCTTTGCTATGGGTGAGAAATGCAGGAAGGTCGATTTAATTGAACAAAGAATTCTCTAAAATGGAATGGATCACTTCAGGAAACGGTAAGGTCACCATCACTTGGGAATGTTTAAACTTTGGCTAGACCCTTAACGGAAATTTTGCATAGGCAAAATTTTGCCTATGCAAAATTTCCTATGAATTTCCTATGAAATTCAAACTTTAGGTAGAATGTTGGATTAAAAAAGATGACTTGGAAGTTATTTCCAGCCCTGACATTATGCAGGATGACTGTGAATTGAACCAATCCTTCATATCTCTGAATTTATAAAATTTGAAATACAGTAAATCTGAACAAGATTTTCTCACCTGAACCATGTAATAACAAATCAGACATTTCTTACTCTCCTAATTCAGTTAGAATATACATTTTACTATTGGTTTCTTTCATAAACTGAGACATAAACCAAAAACTGACCCATTAATGCTAGCACTGGGGTTGGGCATCCTTAGTTTATCCTCTATAAAAATCAATATAGAATTAGAGTATTTTCATTTGTTCATATAATAGATTCTTACTGAGCACCTACGATATGCCAGTACCAGTGCTAGGGGTTAGCATGTATAATGATAAACAAAACCTTGTAGAGTCTAGACAATTACAGTCTCCGCACAGATTATATTAAGACTATTGCTCTCATGCATATTTTTTCATGAAGTTACTTTCTGATTAAGAATACTGAAAATTTTTAAAAGGCAAAGAAAAAATGTTCTATTAAACATCCAACAGAAAAATCATGATTACCAACTTAGAAATACTCAATTTGAAAAACCATATTTCTGTTGATTATATTTTACTACTTATACTTTTGGGGTTAGTACAAATATGCATAATATATATGAATGACCTTTACTCTGATTTTTACAGATAAATTTGTCTTTCTCTTTTAAAGATATTCATTAAGGGAATGCAATTCCTTGAATAATTTAAAATGATGGCAATTTGCTGACTTTTTGCTGTTTTCGGGTTGGTAATATACTCTACATCAGCACTCAAACCATGGGGATTAGTATGTCTGTCTAGTTCTTAACTATCCCAATAGTTTGGTTTGCTACAAAGTTAAATTTTCCGTTGAGCTGGAAGTTTGGTAGTAGGATTAGGTTAGGAGCTAGAAAAAAACCTCAAGATTAAGTTATGTGATTTAGTTGACTGACAAAAATAATATACTGAAATCTGAAGAAAGAGGAAGCCTTAAGTTCCTTCTATCTACACAGCCACATTCTGAGGAAGTGAATTCCTGCATTTTTGTGAGCTTATTCAGAATTTTTTGAAGGTAAAATGATTCCTGACTCTGTAATTGTAGTTGATTAAACCAGTTATCATTCTAAGAGTTGCAGGCAACCACGTATAGTCTGGTACATAGTAGGCACTCAATGAAAATTTTGAATGAATTAACAATTGAGCAGAAGCAGAAATGAACTCAGAAGTGACTTAGTAGCTACTAAAAAGAAAATGACTCACTCACTCATTCAATAAATATTTACTGATCTCTATAAATACCTCAAGCACTATTGGTCAGATACCATCCTAGGCTATATAAGTGTAAGCAAAACCAGGCGTGCTCATACTAGCCCTCAAAGAGTGCGTATTCTCATTGAAAAGATAAGTATTAATCCAGAAATCACCCTTAATATACAAATATGAAGTGTATAATATGATACATGGTATGATAAAAGATAAGATGCTATGAGGGGTTATAATAGAAGGAACTGACCTTGTCAGAGATCAAGGAAGGCTTGCTAAAGGAAGTAACAAAGAATTACTCAGATGAAGTGAGGTTGATAGTGCATTCCAGGAAGAAGGCCTGGCAAGTACAAAGACCAGTGGGAAGTGAGGGAGAATCAGGAATGCAAACAAAACCTCTCTGCCTGAGCACACGGCACCATTCTATTAACACTGATATGTTCTCCCCCAAGGGGGTTGAGGACTCCCCTACACTGCAGTGTCTCCCAGGATCCCAAACAGTGAATGGAGCAATAATTCACTTCATCCACTCTTGATGTTCCCCTGACTTATCTAATACAGGTGGGGCTAGGAGAAGACCAGTCTCCCCACCCACCTAGGGTTTCAGGACCTGAGAACAAAGATACAAAAACTTGTCCAAAAATCCTCCCACCTTTCCAGTCTAAGATACAGACTTTATTTCTTCTACAGCTCAGTGGTTCTCACTAGGGGATGTTTGGGGACTCCATGGAGATGTTAGTACTTGTCATGATAATTGGGTGGTACAACTAGCATGTTGTTGAGCAGAATCAGGGATACCAGATGTCTCACAGTGCTTGGGGACCATCCTGTGCAACATTCTGTGTGACAATTTTTATATCAGCTTTACTGAAATAAAATTCACATACTATGAAATTCACCTACTTTAGGTATTATTCAATGGTTTTTAGTATATTCACAGAGTTGTACAACCATTGCCACAATCAATCTTAGAATATTTCACCGCCCTATAAGGAAATCTCATACCCATTAGCAATCACACCCCATTTCATCTCAACCCTGTATCCCTCAGCAACCACAAATCTCCTTTCTGTCTGTGGATTTGCCCATCCTGGACACCTCATGTAATGGGAAGTATATAGAGTGTGCTCTTTGTGAATGGCTTATTAGCATATTTTCAAGGTTCATTCATGTTTTAGCACATGGCAGTAGTTCATTCCTTTTGATTGCCAACTAATATTTTATTGTATAGCTGTCCCACATTTTATTTTTCCATTCATCAGTTGATGGACATTTGGGTTGGTTCCACTTTTGCATTATAAACAGCAATACTAGAACATTCATTTGCTAGTTTTTGTGTGGACACGTGTTTTCATTTTTCTGGTAGATATGCCTTTTCTTGGCTATATTTCTGAGGAAATACACTGTTTTTTAAAGTAGTTGCACCATTATTCAAGCTCACCAGCAATGACTGAAGCTTTCAATGTTCCCACATCCTTCCTAACACGTTATTGTCTTTTTTTATATTATGACCATCTTAGTTGGTATGAAAGTAAGCATGTCATTGCGGGTTTTGATGTGCATTTCTTTGATAGCTCATTATTTTCAGATATTTATTGGCTATATGTATATCTTCTCTGGAGAAAGATCATGCCTGACCTTTGACTATCCTACCAGACTTTCATAAAGGTAAAAAAATAAATGCTTATAAAGATCTGAGCCCAGACTCTAACTCTAGTTTACATATAATCATGAAGTGTTTTTGAAGGGCTTGAATATACATTGAATATAAGGTACGCAACCACCAAGTAAATTGAGTGTCAACTGTATTTGACACTTGCTTTGTTTGGAAACCTAAGATTTCTTCATGATTTCAAGGCCTCCCTGGTGGCACAAAGGGTTAAGTGTCAGCACTATGAAGCTATCCACAGCCACTGCAGCACAAGTTTGATCCCCGGCAAGGGAGCTTCCCACACTGCACAGAAGACCTCTCCTGCCTTGCCCACTGCTCCCTTCAGCAGTATATTTCAGTCAGTTTGCCTGTTCTGCTCCCCACTCTGTCTCCCACCCCTCCTATACCCCAGCTCTTGTATGCATAAATAAATAAATCTTTAAAAAAAAAAGAGGCTTGTTCATGATTTCAGAACACATCATCAGTAGCAGTGCCCTTGCAGTATTTGAATTGCTGATGCAGCCTGCCTTTCTATGTCAGTCTGCATTTGTTGCTGTGACATGCAAATATGTATCAGAAGGAACTTGAGATTCCTTTTTAACAGACTTAGAAACACAGGTGTCTCATGGAACATTAATAAAAAGGGCTGTTTTAAGGCTTCTGTGTGATTTATAATAGATTTTAACATGGTATAGCAGTGTTATTGATGCTGTGAACATTACATATTAAAATTGTGTAACTTGGAATGGTTTGTCTTTTTCAGCCTTACTTTGATTCTGTTCCCAAAAGCCTATAAACAACCCTCACATAGCCTCTTCTGATACGGTATTGTTTTCCAGCCTGCTTTCCTCTTTGCCTATCTGAACATATTGTAAATGATCTGGGAACCCCCTTCCCTGGTCTAGCAGTCAAGAGAGCAAAGTCATCTGCATAAGCTTAAAATCAGAGCAGACTTTGTTCTATAAAGAAGTCATGTAAGAATCTGATGTCTGCGGATAACAATCCTTTCACCCACCACTAATAAGGAGACAGCTAAAGAAGACTTTAAGGATGGGTACCTAGCCTTTGCATCTTCAGAAGTGCATTCATTAGAAGTCAGGAAAATGATTAAACCCCAGCATTTGCCTTCCTCTGCACATCAATAGCTTCAACATTTCTTTAGGTCAAGATAACTTTGGAAATCAAAAGATCTAAACCTGAAAAAGAAAAACCAGAAGCCCCCTCTCAAGAATAACTGCATTTTACAATCAATCATTCTATTTCTCTATTCCTTTTCTTCCACTGCACAAATGCTACTTGGTAACAGGTTTATAAACTGAACACAAACTTGTGATTATCAAAGCAATGCTAGCAAAGACTGTTTTCCAAGTTCGAACCGTACTTTGCTTACCTAATAAACTCTTTTTCTGATTCTTTTTTTTTTTTAAGATTTATTTATTTATACATACAAGCTGGAGTACAGGCCAGAGGCGTGGGGCAGTGAGAGGGCTCACCAGAGACAGAGTGGGGAGCAGAACAGGCAGATCAGACATACACTGCTGAGGGGAGCAGCGGGCGAGGCAGGAGAGGTCTGCAGCACCATGTGGGATTCTCCCCGGCCGGGCGGGCGTGGAACTCGCATCGCACACTCCCTACAGCTCCACAGCGCAGCGTTCAACCACTGAGCCACCAGGGAGGCCCTCTTTTTCTAATTTTCATTGAGACTTTTCTTTCAGTTAAAACACCCCTATATATAAGGCTAGAGTACCTAAGATCTTTTCAAATATTGCACCTAATAGGGTGCAATAGGATCTGTGTGTGTGTGTGTGTGTGTGTGTGTGTGTGTGTGTGCAATAGGATTTTTTCTTAACCGAAAAGGTGGATTTATTGAAATATACTGCTGAGAAGGGCAGCAGATGAGATGGGAGAGGCGGCCAGGCGCACTAGGATTTGAAGACAGGAAATGTACTTTGTGTGTGATATTTCATCACCGCCTGCCCAATGTCATAATAAAGAGGCTTATTTCACACTGTACTGATAAATAAGACCAAACTTATTTGTATGAATAGCATGCTGCCTCATTTTCTCCATTGCAACTATCTGTAATTTTTCTTGGCTCTTATCTACACTTCAATTATGGTTATTTCCATCTTTCTCTTATCATATACAAATGAGTCTGATCTGGAATTATGTATTTAATTCTAGTTTATATTTTCATTTCCACGGGTACTACTGCTCTTTCATTTTCTTGTGTATCTTACACAGAAGAGTTTCTTCTTAAAATCAAACTTCATTATAACCAGACTCAAGCACCTCACCCCTTATTATATCTTCCAGTCTATACATGCCCAGGCATTTACACATTGAAAGATTTATTATTTTATAATAAGTTACTTTTGCTTTATTCCTCCTTTATATTAGGTTTAGGTTATTATATTGATTTTTTTAATTGCATGCGGAGATAATGTATATGAACTCTGACTTGCATTTCAAGATAATAAAGAAAGTATTATGAAACATTATTTATGGGAATGGAACAATGGATCCCAGAGGGCAGAGAAGCAGAGAACCACGGCTCTACATCATACCCTCACCCACAGGGCAGCAAGCTCCACAGCACCAGGCTCTGTGACCGCAGGTGAGTCCTTGGTTCTCGACATGCTGAGGGAGTTTAGATAGTCACCTCTAGTTCAAGCCTGGATTCAAGGCTAAAGAAGCTAGGTGACTTCCCTTTCATCCCCAGAGCAGTAATCCTCAAGGCTCAGCTTCAAAGGTAGAAGACAATAAAAACAACGAATTAGGGGAAATTTAAAATGTGTTATTCTAAAGATTGCTAGCTATTAATTGAGCAGGATAGCGGGTAACAAAATCATGTTTGGGTTCTATAAACTCCACCTGATATGCAGAGACCTGACTGTGAGAGGTCATGTATTCACTCAAGAGAACACAACAACCGATCTTATGTTCTCTAAAATTTACTGCAAACATGGCCGGTATTACCCCATGTTCCCATTTGGTGCCAAGTATTGTTAAATTAATCCTTTATCACTAAAAGCCATCAGGGACCTTATAGAATTAATAGCATAACAGTATAACTTATAAAGACATGAAATATATATAGGTAGAGATAAATTATCTTAAAAGTCTAATTACATCCTAACTTTATTTTTTTTTAAAGATTTATTTATTTATACATACAAGCTGGGGTACAGGCCAGCTGTGGGGTGGCGAGAGGGTTCACCAGAGCCAGAGTGGGGAGCAGAACAGGCAGATCAGAAATACACTGCTGAGGGGAGCAGCAGGCGAGGCAGGAGAGGTCTGCCGCACCATGTGGGATTCTCCCTGACTGGGCGTCGAACTCGCATTGCGTGCTGCCGACAGCTCCACAGCCAGTGCTTAACTGCTGCGCCACCAGGGAGGCCCCTAACTTTATTTTTTTAAGATTTATTTTATTTATTTATGCATACAAGAGCTGGGGTGCAGGCTGAAGGTATGAGGGGGGGGTGAGAGGATCCACCAGAGACAGATTGGGGAGCAGAACAGGAGGATCTACTGAAATACACCGCTGAGGGGAGCAGCAGACAAGACAGGAAAGGTCCATGGCGGGGAATCAAACTCAGGCCGCAGACTTTAACCCCTGTGCCACCACGGAGGCCCTACATCCTAACCATATGTGTTGACTATCTCCTAGCTGCAAACCTGTGGTCTTGGTCGCTACATCTCCTAGCTAATAAAAGCAGCCTTAAGGTAGGAGACCAGGGCCTCCTGGTGGCGCAGCAGTTAGGCGCTGTGCTGTGGAGGCAGCAGGGACATAAATTCGACGCCCGGCAGGGGAGATTCCCACATGGCGCAGCAGACCTCTCCTGCCTTGCCCACTGCTCCCCTCAACAGTGTATTTCAGTTGATGTGCCTGTGCTGCTCCCCACTCTGTCTCTGGGGAACCCTCTTGCTGCCCCACACCTCTGGTCTGCACCCCATTTTGTACGCATAAATAAATAAATCTTAAAAAAAAAAACTATCTGTCTGAATCCCCTCAGCAAACACAGAAAAGCTAAGATTTCAGAGTCTGTGGCTGTGGAACTCAAACATAAAAAATAAATAAATAAAGGTGGGAGACCAGTTGCTGCTGCTGGGTGAACTGGAGAATATGGGTTCTTGCACTCATGTGAATTCTCCCCCATTGTTTTAGTTTTAAAATATAATTTAATGAAATTGAAAAAGAACCAACATCAAGCCATCTTCTACATCATCAGTGGTTATTATAGCAACAAGAGTAGTTGATCCACATGAACTGTTTAATGAATATTGTATCATTGATCCAGCTACCATTACATGATTTTCCAAATAGAAGAAAAGGAAAGAGTCATTAACTGACTCAAAATATTACGGAGAGAAAGTGGAAGTAAATAGCATCAAATAGAATACTTAAGTCAAGATGGTCAAGAACAAAAGATTCCTGAAAAGGATCATAGACTTTTTCCATGGGAAATACTCAATAAGAAAAAGTGTTTCTATTGGAAAAAAAAGAGAAGACTGGACGTACTAGATTTCTTGATCCCTTCAGACAGAGGATTCTGTGATTCATTAAGAATTGTAACTAAAATAAAAGGATTTAAGGGGTTTTGGGTCATTTGTTGGTTATTTTCTTGATTGAAATTACTAGTTTATTCTGTGCCTCTTAGTAGCACATGTTTTCTGTTTCTTTTCTCTTGTGTTATCATACTTATAAAAAACTTAACAATAAAATGGAGATCCTTCAGGAAATATGAATTTTCACTGTAGAGATTCAGAGATCCTTTTGCCTACTGCATTAGTGTTCTTGGGTAACTCTATTATGCACCACAAACTAAGTGGCTTAAACAATAGCATTTATTAAATGTGTCATAGTTCTGGAGGCTAGAAGTACAAGATCAAGGACTTGGCAGGACCATACTCACTCTGAAAGCACTAGGGAAGGATCTGTTTCAGGCCTTCCTCCTAACTTCTGCTAGTTCTTTGGCTTGTGAAAGCATAACAATCTTCAAATGGTGTTCTCCTTTGTATGTATGTCTCTGTGTCCAAATTTCCCCTTTTTATAAGGACACCAGTCATTTTGTATTAGGAATCTACCCAATTCCATTCACACCTGGTCTTCACCACATAATCTGCAAGAACCTCATTTCCAAATAAGGTCATATTCTGAGGTACTAAGATCTAGGACTTCATATAAACTTGGGGGCAGAGGGCAGGAAGACACAATTCAATCTGTAACATTTACCTTTTTGCTTAAAGCAATAATGCTTTGTCTTTGAAATTATGACTGTGGGAAAGGAAGTAAAATAGTGGTTTCGAATAGTGATATGTCAACCACGACTTCTAGTTTCAATTTCTAGTCCTTCAGCTTATTTTTCTTCTTGATTTTGGGAAGAAAGATACCAGAAGTCTTGGGGAGTCATAAGTGTCCATAAGTCACTCTGAGTGCGCTTTTTGAGAGACAATATAATACCAATAGATACAACTACTTGTTATAAAAGAATATGCAAAATTACCAAACTTCAAAGTGTCAAGAAATTGCTCCTTTTAGATTTAAGCACATGAACACTGCTGATATACACCTCAGCTTCCTGCTGCCATTTTCCCAAGATTAAGAATCTTTGAAGCAAAACCCAACCCAAGCAAAATCATGAAGCAAAAGAGAGTTTCCTTTTGGCAATTCCCTCCTCTTCCTTCCCTTGCACACCTGCCTCAGGCACTTTACTGCTTCCTAACCAGAATCCTCCCGGTCCTGCAGACATGGGGCCTCTAAGCCTGACAATACTGCCATTTGGCCCATCCTGCCACTGCCACTCAGAATTTGTTATTATGAGTTTACTCATGGAAATCTCCCAATTCTGAATTTCCTTAGGGTCAAACTCTAAGTCACGGTCTTGAATCAAAAGTTTGGTAACATGGGGCCTCCCTGGTGGCGCAGCGGTTAAGCGCTGCACTGTGAAGTTGTCGGCGCAGTGACACAAATTCAACACCTGGCCTGGGAGATTCCCACATGGCGTGGCAGACCTCTCCTGCCTCGCCCGCTGCTCCCCTCAGCAGTGCGTTTCCATAGATCTGCCTGTTCTGCTCCCCACTCTGTCTCTGGTGAACCCTCTCACTGCCCCCACACCTCTGGTCTCTACCCCAGGTTGTATGCATAAATAAATAAATCTTTAAAAAAATATATATATATATAAAGTTTGGTAACATGGCAGCAGAGAGAGATCAAGGATCTTTCCATCCCTTCTAGGTAAATCTGTTTAGAAAAATAAAAACATAAACTGTCAATAATGGTGGATACTTTGCATATAATTGAGCATAGGGTCTTTCCCTGGGATTTTCAGGAAGCGATAGCTACATGATTTGCAGGATCTAGCACAAAACGAAAATACAGGACCCCGGAGCCCGTGTCCCCACCCACAGGAGATAGGCAACCCCTAAAAGATTGTCACCTCCATGCCCATACATACTCAGTGCCTGGACTGGGGGTATTCAGGAAAGTTTCTCTGAGTCACCTGCCAAACGTGCCACCTGAGACACCACAGGGCATGCCCCTGAATCTGACCCTCCTTGCACCGGCACCCAGGCGACCAACCGAGGCAAAGATGGCAACAGAATGCAGATTCCCCTCTCTGCTGAGGTGACCTGATTGCTGGTCCCGGCAAAGGGTGGCAATGGTCAGGGAGCAAGGGTCAGGAGGAGGAGGCAAGGTGGGCCCAGGATGCCAGGGGACAGGGAGCAGGTGGCCAAAAACCTGTGCAGGGGAACATGGCGGTAGTGCAGGGAGCGCTGTGTGTGAGCCAAGGCTCCAAGACCCCAGCAAATGCTTCCTTGCCCCATCAGACCTCCCTAGAAAATAGAATTTCCAAGATACAATTATTAAGTATCTTGCCACAGAGCATGAAAGCGCATGTGCAATGACTCTGTAGAAAAAGGAGTGAAATGTCCATACAAGGCTATCTTTGTCGTGGTCTTGCAATCACACGGCATTGTAAGGACACCAAGATACAGCACAAACAGTTTAGGGTTTGAAATGAAAAGATCCAGATTTGTGTTCCGGCCTTCTAGCTTACCAACTAAATATTATCACTAAATTTTTCAAAACTCGAGTTTCTGTCCTGAATAATAATATCTTGCATGATAGGAACGCTTATAACCTGTAAGGGTTAAATTAAATAAGATTAGTGTGATGGGGGCCTCCCTAGCAGCGCAAGGGGTTAAGTCTCAGCACTATCAAGCTATCTGCAGCCACTGCAGCACAAGTTCAATCCCCAGCCAGGGAGCAACCCCACCTGCCACAGCAGACCTCTCCTGTCTTGCCTGCTGCTCCCCTCAGCAGTGTATTTCAGTCAATCCACCTGTTCTGCTCCCCACTCTGTCTCTGGTGGCTCCTCTCACCACCCTAACACCCCCCCACCCCCACACACACCTCTGGCTTACACCCTAGGTCTTGTATGCATAAATAAATAAATCTTTTTTTTTTAAAAAAAGGTTAGTGTGATGGGCTTCAAACTAGTCACCAGTCATTTCCCTCTTCTCTGAGGACACAGCAAGACTAGTTTCCTTGTCTTTCTTACAAATAGGTAGAGCCACATGGCTACGTTCTTTCCAAAAAACATGAAAAAAGGGGACACGCCACTCCCAGGCCAGGCCCAGAAAAATATCCTGCTGCAGCTTCTCTCCACCCTTCCATGCTGTAGGCTGGTTTTAAATGATGGTGATACTCTAGAAACAGCCGTTCTTAACTTGGAGCACATGGGGTCCCAAAGGATCTATGAATAAAATTTAAAGAGTCTGTGACTTACTTGAGGAAAGCCTCTAAATCTTTATTCTCACTCACCTCTATTTGAAATATTGCACTTCCTGTCTTTATTTATGTAGGCAACAAAGCACAATACTACAAATAGTCACTGACGTTTTCACCAATATCATCATATTTTATTAGAGTTGCTGCAGACAGCTCAAAACACAATGTATGCACATCACAACTTTGATATTATAGTACTTAGTAAACCCACTGCTGGATCTTATTATTTAATGCAGTAATAAAAACATGTATTACTAGATCACTAAACATGTATTGCTGTATCTTGTCATACCTGAACAGTGATATTTCAACATAATTTTCACTATGTAATCTTATATATTTTATTTTATGCATTTGTAACATTATTCCAAGAGGAAGTTTAAGCTTTGCCTAAGTGGTCCACAACACAAAAGTTTAGGGCCTCTGGTACGATTGTGCTAGGAGAAAAAGGCCTAGAGACAAAAGGCTATTTGCTCTGTGATCTCACCTACACAGTATCCTGGATAAAGTGAACATAGGACAGAAATGAGTGGGGAAGGAAGAAGACTGGCCGTGGAGGGGCATAGGGCTGTGATGAACATGCTCTATATCTTGAATGCAAGAATGGTTATACAGCCATGTATTTGTTAAAACTCACTTCACTGTGAGTTATGCCTAAAAGGAAGCACTTCACTGTGAGTAAATTACACCTAAATTAACCTGATTTTACAAAACAAAAAGAGCAGGGGCCTCCCTGGTGGTACAGGGAGTTAAATCTCAGCACTATGAAGCTATCACTGTCACTGCAGCATGAGTTCGATCCCTGGCCTTTCCACAGGGCACAGCAGACCTCTCCTGCCTCGCCCACTGCTCCCCTCAGCAGTGTACTTCAGTATCTGCTCCCCACTCTGTCTGGTGATCCTCTCATCCTCCACACTTCTGGCCTATACCCCAGCTTGAATGCATAAATAAATAAATCTTTAAAACACAAAAAGAGCAGTGTCCTCAGATGAGGGGAGCCTGCCTGAGGACCCAGAGAGGGCTGCCCACTGACAACAACTGTCTGGGGCTGTTATGTGAGGGAGAAATCAGCCTCCATTGCATAGACTCCGAGCTTGAATATTTTAGATACCACAGCACATTCCACAGAAGTATTTTGTAAACTGTTCGACGAAATACAAATATAGTAATGAGGGCTATTCATGCTCATGTTCTGACCCTGTTACTTCAGAGGTTTGTGTAATTTGGACAACCACTTAACTTCTCTGAATTTCCATTTCCTCATGTGTAAAAATGGACAGATTGCATTATGTTGTCAAAATGAGAGGCTTATAGACCTTAGCTTAGAGCAACCGGTACATGAGCAGTTTTTAACAGTTACCTGCTTGTGTTTGGAGCATTACTTGATGTAATTTTAGTCTCTGCCCTATAAAATCTGGCATCACACTTTGCTTAGCAAACTGACTTCTGGAGATGTAGGCCCCCTATTTGTCAAGTAGCTTTCATATCTCATAATTAAGTGGGAAGTTCAAGAGCAACTAATCTAACCCTTTCATTTTCCATTTCTGCTTAGGGGAACAAAACCAAAACAATAATATGGTTTTAGGTTCTGAGTGACAGAACTGGCATCTGTGACCCAGAATGCAAAGAAAAGTCCAGAAAATCCCCGCATTCTGGGTAAAAGTCACAATGGTTAAGGGAAAGACACCGTCCCACAGGGCAGGCGGACAGCTGCCACTCTGGAAGAAATAAGGAGAGAAGAACTGAAAGACAAGAGGTTTCGTTTCAGGAGGCTACAATTCTGTTGAAATGAGGTTATTCTCCTGAAGTCAAAATAAGGCAAACAGAAAGACTGAGCATTCTGACACTCTCTCCATCAACTGAACTGGGGACTGAGTTGAGATTAGTGTTTTGTCTGACAGTAAATCAAGGATTAGCCTGATGCACCTCAGAAAATGATAGACCTGAGAGGAACTTGCCTAGGAGGAACAACCTGCATTTCTACTGTTTGGATTAACAGGATTCTCTTGAGTCTTTCTGGGTCAAGATGGCAGGGTCAGAATCAGGATCTGTGCCCGAGTCATCTTCCTCTACTGCACTGAAGAATCACCCAGCAACTGGTGGGACCCCAGGTGGACTGGATCCCCTCTAGCAGGGGCTGGGGCCATGGTTGCTGTAGAGTCCAAGCCAGATCCCCCCTGCTAGGGACTGCACAAAGGAGGTCCCTCTTAGCTTCCTTCAAAGAACCAAGAAACACCCCACAGAGAGAATCAACTTTTGGTTGCTACCACAAAATGTGAATGTATACACACCAGTCACAATCAGCAGAGTAGCAACTGCGCGTTCAGTCAAAGCCATTCTATAAGGAGACCATTGCCTCTGCCTTTCCAGTCTCCTTCTCACCACAGGGCAAGCAGTGAGAAAGTTAGGGGTGCACTTTCTCCCCCTTTTGGTCAGCCAGGCCATAAACCACTGCTCCTACCACCACTGCCACTACCAAAACCACTACCACCAGCAGCAGCCACCCCATTCGCCTTACCACTGCTCTGCCTACAGATATCGTGACCTGGGCCAAGCAACCAGAGCCAAAGGACTCACCGTATGGGAAGGGCTGCGGGTGGAGACTTGGACCACGGATGAGTTTAATATTTGAAAATTAATACTACCACGTCTTAACACATGGCTGAGAAGCTGCTCTAATGACTGTGTCGTCTTCAAAGTTGTGAAATTGCACTGCAGTGTCTCAAAGAAGCCAATGACTCAAGAGCTGAACATAACATAAGAATATAAGGTTAGGGCCTTCCTGGTGGCCCAGCAGGTTAAGTCTTAGCCTATGAAGCTATCTACAGCCACTGCAGCACAAGTTCAATCCCTGGCCAGGGAGCTTCCCACATGGCACAGCAGACCTCTTCTGCCTCCCCGCTGCTCCCCTCAGCAGTGTATTTCAGTAGATCTGCCAGTTCTGGTCTCCACTTTGTCTCTGGTGAATCCTCTCATCCCCCCACACACACACTTCTGGCCTGCACCCCAGCTCATGTATGCATAAATAAATCTTTTTTAAAAAAAGAATATAAGGTTATTTCATATTTATACCCACCATGAGTTGAGACTTTTTGATAGGATAAATAATAAACTGACATTCATGAAGCACCAAATACATCCCAAGCACAAGGCTGGCACTCACTTAAACATGACCCCTTTCACACCTAGAGGGCCTGTCTTGCTGAAATAGCTCCCAAGGCAGGGCAAGCTGGTGGATTTTTTCCAACTGCAATGGCCCAGAGTATTGGGTTTGCCCGTAGACTATGTTTAAATATGAATTAACAAGTATACTTACTGGTATGGCAATCATGTTTCATGAGTTAATGGCAGAAACAAGAGGTCCTATGGGTCTCAGAGTTTTGCCAATCAACTGCCCACCAGGGCATTAACTTTTTGGTTAATGGAGACCCACGTAGCAGAAAACATAAAATGTAAAATTGTTTCTTGCCATGCATGTATTTAATAAGTGGATGATCAATATTCAGTTGTAGGAAGTGAGAATATCAATTCCTAGATATAGCTCAGTACCAAAGACAAAGTCACAACCAATATTAACACCAATGAAAAAGACAAATCTTATGGAGCCCTGCCCATAATTCTTAGAGTACAAGACATGATTTAAATCTGTTAGCATCTAGAACATATGTTCTAATGCTAATAGTGGTTTGGAAAAAATCTTATTTTATATTGTTGATGCTACTCATTCCCTCTGAGTTTTGGTGGTATTAATGATGATGACATTTTTTATTTCTTTGGTTTTCGGTTTTTGGCTAGCCAAAGGTTCACCGTAAAGTGACTCACCAAACTGAAACTGAAAACCAAATATTAAGGATAAATTCACCATAATTCTTCATCAAATTCAATAGGAAAATAGCAACCAAAGAGCTTGCTGGGCAGTCGTTATAGGTTGAAATTGAGTCCTCTCAAAATTCATATGTTGAGGGCCTCCCTGGTGGTGCAGCAATTAAGTGCTACGCTGTGGAGATGTCAGCAGCAGTGACACGAGTTCCATTCCTGGCCGAGGAGATTCCCACATGTTGCGGCAGACCTCTCCTGCGTTGCTGACTGTTCCCCCCAGCAGTGTATTTCCATCCATCTGCCTGTTCTGCTCCCCACTCTGTCTCTGGTGAACCCTCTCACCGCCCCATACCTCTGGCTTGTACCCCAGCTCGTATGCATAAATAAATAAATCTTTTAAAAAATTCATATGTTGAAATTCTTACCCCAGGACCTGGGAATGCAACTATATTTGGAGGCCTTTTAAAGAGGTAGTTAAGTTAAAATGGGGTCATTGGTGTGGGCCCCAGTCTAATATAATTGGTTTCTTTAAAAGAACAGAAAATTTGGACACAAAACACATACAGAGAAAAAAACCACGTGAAGACACAGGGAGAAGACAGCCTTGTGCAGGACAAAAAGAGGCCTCAGAAGGAGCCAACCCTGCTGGCCCTGATCTCAGATTAATTTCTATTGTTTAGGTCACCCATCTGTGGTGCTTTGTTATGGCCACCCTAGCAGACTAATTGGGCCATCATTATTTTTCAATGATATTTTTCACTTGAAATCATAGTGTTGTGGCCAAAGCATCAATTTTTCAGTCTAACACTGTCATTTTATGGAGAGCAATAAGTAGCAGTGTTGAGTGCCTACGGTGTGACACGCTCTTCGAAAGTCATATATATTCTGATATTTACATCAACCCCGCTCTGTGTACTGATTGCCATTATCCCCACTTCTACAGATGCCTAGAATTGATGAACACCAGAAACTGGGATTCAAACCCAGATCTCTTTGACCCAAAAGTCCTGGACTTTTGAATGTGAATCTGGAATGGGTTAGCAATTTGCCTCAAGTTAACAACTGAGTCACAGCCTGAGCTGGAATGGAGAGCACCTATGTCCTAAGCAGTGTCCTGCCTCCATAGCCACAAAAACAGGTAGATGTAGCAGGTCTTAAGAGCTCATGAGCTGGTGTGCTGTTGTCTGGCAAAGGTCTGATACCCACTGCAGCTCTTATTCCTGTCCCTATCTCGGAATGCTTGACAAGCATGGGAGGATTTGGGTAGGAAATGTGTGAGGGTCCTGGACGAGGAACATCTGTGAGAGTGGCTGAATTGTGGGTAAGAAAACAGGGGAGTCAGACATAAGATCTAGGGTTAGAAGAGAAAACTCAAACACCAAGAGTTTAGAATGAGAGAAACAGAAGTTTTCACCGTACCTACAGACCCATAAGCTGGCACATATCCTAAATGCTTTTACAGACAAACTTGCACATAAATCGAAATTCTGGGACTTGGGAAATATTCTTTTGAAGAAATTGCTTCCCTTTTTTTGTGCTTATGGAGCTTCAAGTTGAACTCCTGCAGTTTATACTTGAGTTTGTCCTGACATTCTCATTAAAATCCGACTACAAAATTCCATTTAAAAAACCCTCAATAAATCTCATCACTCTAGTGTGAAATATCCCAAATGGAAGATGCTAGCTTGTAAGCATGAAATTATTTGGGGGGAAAATTGCTTCTTCTAAACCGTGCTCATGCAACTGTGCCCAATATCAGTGGTTCTCAAAGCGTGGTCCCCCGGCAGATGCGCTTGTATAGCCCAGGGCAGGGACTTGTTAGAAAGTCGAAGTCTCCAAATCCAACCCAGGCACACTGAACAAACAACTTAGCAATCTGTTTTAATAAGCTCTCCAGGTGCTTCTGATGCATACATATCTTTTAGAGTCACTACTGTACAATAAATATTTTTAACTATTAAAAATATTTAAATACTGAATTCCAAAATCTTTAATAAATAAAATTATTTAAAATGGAAAGTTGTCAGAATGACTCCAGTCAATTGTTAAAATAAAGTCTATCAAAGACTCAGCACCAGCTACTGAAATGATCCCTATATCTTGAGTTCTTAGGTACGTTTCAATACCTACAGTCTATTGAGAGTATTGAGTGTTGAGAATAATCTCCTAGGGGAATAATTGTGTGAATTCAAATTACCGGCTGTTTAAGTTTTTCCAAAGTTCGATTTTTCCATTCTCCTAAAAGGAAAGTGCCATTTATATAAAAATAGTCTTCTGAAGCACAACTTTTTCCACTTAGCATTCTGAAATCTAAACAAGGTGTATACCAAAACATGAACAAGTTAGCTCAGGGCAAAAGAATTATGCATTATTCTTATCTTTATATTTTGCATTAATTTTTTTTCTTATAATATTAAGGCAAGGTCCCACAAGCTTATGCAGTTTCATTAAAGCCAACAGAAATCCAGCATTCACAATGCCTGTAGCCAGACCCACTATTCATAAGAGAGATTTTTTTATATAAATTGGCATAGAAATTGTTTTCAATAAACAAGAGGAACAGAGATGTTTCCCATTATTTTCCTCCATTTACTTCTAACATGTCACAGATGGCTGACTATATTACATGGGTATTAGACAGGAATTTTGTTTGGGAAGGAACCCAAGTAGATTAATTTTAATCATATCAGAGTTTTTAAATGTTGAAATATGTCCTACTCTAAATAAAGAGTTTTCATTGGGATTTACAGAGAAATTCTATTTAAAATACAGTTTCTACATATCAATAAATCTTTTGTCATGCTCAACGGTCCTGAGTTCCAGAGAGTAATACTCTCTTTGGCTGATAAGCAGTTATATTATAATGAAAAAGGAGTCATATCTTAGCTACTTACTCTTTATTGCAGCAACTGAGATGGAAGTTTTTTATGTTCCCTACATTGACTCTAAAATGTGTTTTCTTTAACGTAGATGCATTGTTTTCACTTTAAAATGTTTCTTATTTAGATTTCCTTTAGGTACTCCCTGTGAATTTTATGGCTCTCTATCATTATTCTTGCTGTTGTCATTTCCGAAATCAATGAAGCACAGCCTTTATCCTGTTGACTTGCACCAATCGAGTGAGCTAGAAGAGAGTCTGACATTCTATTTCTCTATGACTTCCTACCCAAAGAATGACTGTTAAACCAACTTTATAAAATCCTAAGTGTGTTCTTTCTTGCTTATGTTCATTTTCGTCAATTCCCATATACTGTGATTGTCTTTGCACTAAGCTTTAGTAAAGGAAGAATCAAAAGCCCTGGATTACGTCCAAGTTCCACTCCTCACTAATTCTATGAATCACGAAGTTCTTTGAACTCTACTTTTTTCAGCTGTAAAATTGGGAGTGATATTAGCTACATCACAGGGGTTATAAAAATAATATAATAGGCTATAAAATTTTAGAGTAGTTACTTTTACTGTTTTCGGGCCTGACTCAAGTGCCCGAGATAGCATGATGTAATTAAAGCAGGCACGCAAAGAGGGTAATTCCAAGGAAATATTTGTCTTCAGAATTGAACCCAGAACTTGTCCTTGTCACATTCTCTCTATCACATACACTCTTCACTTGCATACTCCATGGCTTTTTTCCAGCTTACAATTTGTTTTCAGGAAGTTTGGTTGAGGAGGTTTTTAACCAGGCCTTGGAGGAGTTTCTATACTAAAAGAGTTTTTAGAATGGGGGATCAGAGGCTGGTGGTGAAAACATCCTTGGAGACAAAATTTAAATGGTCCCCTCATTGAACCTGCAGAGTTTCACTCCAGAAATCACTGGCATATCCTTTCCTCAAGTCAGCCAGGGAGATAGAGGGGTTCTGAGATAGGGATAAAAAGATGGCTGGCTATACAGGATGCATTTCGGGATATATAGGGTCACTCCATTTCACAGGAATGAATGGAGAAATCACTCCCTTATTGGGAGATAAGTAGCAAATGTAGCTTGTGAAAGGAATGAAAAACATAGTGCAGTACAAACGTAGCTTGTGAAAGGAATGAAAAACATAGTGCAGTACAAACTCTAGATTGACAAGTCAGACAGAAACACGTGTAGGGAGGTCTCGATGTTAAGGTCACGTAGAGAAGGGGACACCAGTACAAGTTCTAGGCCACAAACATTTGAAAAGTGACTCGACAGGGTGGTTAATGCTAGGTGTAAACACAGGAAGGACTGTAATTTAGAAGTCAGTCCTTGTGACTTCACTGTGGTTTTTGCTCTGCTGATCAGAGGATACTTAATTTACCTTCCATTCTTTTTTGAAAATCTGTTTGAGATTTCCCAGAATTAAGAAATTGGTTTGTATTAAATATAATTAATAATAATGGAAAATAGCATTCCATCAAAAGTACAGATGAGTTCTGTATACTGAATGGAAGAATGAGAAAGATCTTTTACTGCAGACAGGGTTTCTCAGTTTATCCACCTACATACAAAAGATAATATTATTTATTTTGTAAAGATGCTATGATGGTGAATGGGACTAATGATATAAAACACTGAAAAGTAATTAATTTTGATGTATTTTCCATGGTGTGTGTGTTGTTAAAAACATCTTGAAAAGCAACATCCAATTTGTTGGCCCAAAAGGTAGGGATTAAATTACTTTCATAAATTTTTAAGTTAAAAGGAAGTATTACTAGAACTGCAAAGGGTTTTAACGTATTCAGACACCATTAGAACTACTCTATATGTTCTTTGATGAGATCCTACCAACAACAACAGAGAAAAATTCATTATTTGAGTCAAGAAAAATTTATTAAGCACTTATTAGGTACTGTACTGGACCCTAGAGATTCAATTTTATTAATAATTCAATTTTATTAATAATCCATAAGGCATGACTCCTGTCCTCAATACAGTCTATTAAAGAAATTCTCTCCCATTTTAAAACAATTAGAAAAGAAAAATGTAATCATGAGTTTCAATATTCCGTAGTCTATGTAAACAGAGATATAATTTGCTCAGAGATAAGAATAATTCGGTCTATCCACCAGTGTTAGTGTAAAAAATAATACTTCCAGTTACAACATTCCAAAATATAAAATGTTTCAACAAAAAAGTCTTTTAACTATGAGCTATTTAAAAAATGTATATATACATATATATACACACGAGTACAAGCAAGAAAGATTACTTAGTAGATTAAATAGATTATAATAATATTGAATTAAATATCAACCTTAATCCAATTAAATTAAACCAAAGAATCTCCAAAGAGCAAGTTTTGCCTCTGATAAGCTGTCATTGCATAAAAATAAGTCATTAAAAAACGGTTTTGAGGCACATCATTGCTATCTAACAATGTCTACTAAATAATAACTAATGTAGATAATAAAGGTCTTATATCCCCTGACTTGGTTGTCTCAAGATAAATATTCACCCCTCTTATGCTGATTCATCTGTTGATGAAGTCCTTAATTTTATCCTAGTTTGAAAAAAAATGAGGAATTATAAAACAAAAAAAGTATTAGGTTATACTTGGATGCTATTTTATTAATTTTGATGGCAATGTTACTATTGTTATATAAGAGAACTAACTTATTTTTAGGAAAGTAAAAGGCATAGTTTAGTCTCCTAAAAGAAATTCAGAGATACAGAGTATTAACATAGACAACAGACAAAAGAGACAAAGAAAGATGAATTTTTTTTTTTTCAGAAAATAACTAATGACTGTTGAAACCAGGTGGTAGGTATATAGGAGTTCCTTGTGCTGGTATTTCAATTTTGCTATATACTTAAATTTTTTTATCATAAAAACTTGAAAATATTCAGAAAAAGAGATGAAGAAGAAATATACGAAAATATTGACAGTAGTTACATCAGCCAAATTATAGATGACTTCCTTCTCAGTTTAAAAAATATTAAATCCAGTCAAAAAATGGGCAGAAGAACTTAAAAGACACTTCTCCAAAGAAGAAGAGCAAATGGCCAACAGGCACATGAAATAATGTTCAACATCCCTCATAATCAGGGAAATGCAAATAAAAACCACTACGAGATACCACCTTACACCAGCAAGAAAGGCACGTATTAAAAAAACAGGGAACAACAAATGTTGGTAAGGGTGTGGAGAAAAAGGAACCCTCCTATACTGCTGGTGGGAATGCAAACTGGTCCAACCACTATGGAAAGCTGTAGGGCGGTTCCTCAAATTGCTAAAAATGGAGCTTCCATATGACCCAGTAATACCACTTCTGGGAATCTACCCAAAGGACACAAAAACATTAATCAAAAAAGATACATGCACCCATATGTTTATTGCAGCATTATTCACAATAGCTAAGATATGGAAACAAACCAGATGCCCAAAAATAGATGAATGGATTAAGAAGATGTGGTACATATACACAATGGAATACTATTCAGCATTCAAAAAAGATAAGCACATGCAATTCACAGCAACATGGATGGAGCTAGAAGGGATCATGCTCAGCGAAATAAGCCAGAAAGAAAATGAAAAATATCGAATAGTTTCACTTATAACAGGAATACAGGAGAATCAAGTAAGAAAGAGACATTCAGCAAGGGAGGGGGAAGGGAAGGGCTTAAAATGGGGGAGAAAAGAGCACAATGGACTATGGTGATGGTTCACGGGTGAATCGGTGGTGGGTAATCTATGGGGAATACACAATAATGTAAAAGATACGAATAAAAATTTTAAAATGATAAAAAATTTGCAAATCAAAAAAATATATTATTCAAACACTTTCTTAACTATTACGTATTATTTTTATAATTGGAAATGGTGAGTAAAAGAAATGTAGGCGCTAGGTAGTGTGAAAAGGTGCTAGGTAGACTTGTGTGTGAAAAGATAAAGTCTTAAGCATACCCATGAAGACAATTGTGACGCTGGCTCTAGTGTTTTGGTTCTGACGTTACTTAATACATTTACAGGTTCCAAAAGGAAGTTCAAGACATATGATGTCATATTTCAAATAGTATCTTGGCAAAACAATGAGGAGAGTTACAAAAACAGGTCAACCTAGACACAATTGCCCACACAGTTCATTTTCTGTCTTGAAAAATTCAATCCAGTGGCTCTGGGGAACTTCTTTTCTGCATAGTTATTCAATAGTAGACAAGTCTGGAAAGCAACAAATGGCAAGAAGGAACAGCAGTGGAGAAATGGGAAGAGATCTTGGAATGATAATGGAAAACAAACCAGAGATTATTTCCGATGAACTAAGTAAAAAACAGATCAGTGCCATTTTGCACTGGCTATTGAGGCAAAAGACTCCTACTATTTTTCTGTTTAAAGATTTATTTTTATTTATTTATGCATACAAGAGCTGCGGTGTAGGCCAGAAGTGTAGGGGGTGAGAGGATTCACCAGAGACAGAGTGGGGAGCAGAACAGGCAGATCGACTGAAATACACTGCTGAGGGGAACAGCGGGCCAGGCAGGAGAGGTCTGCCACGCCATGTGGGTCAGCTCCCTGGTCACGGATGAACTTGTGCTGCAGTGGCTGTGATAGCTTCGCAGTGCTGAGACTTAACCCGTTGGACCACCTGGGAGGCCCAAAAGACTCCTTCTTCACTGCTTTCTGACATCATCTAGTTCTGAGTGAGGTTCAAGTTAAGGACAAAGAAAGCTGTGAATAATATGTCTAGCAAATCCTATAACTAGGAAACTTCAGGGATTCATTCATCAAAAAAGAGCAAGAAATTAAACATGCAGAACCTACTCAGGAATGAGAGAGTGAAGAGATAACATTACAAAAATATGAAAAAGAGAAAACATTTGGCCCAGAACTAAGAATAATGATATCAAATACAATTAAGAGCTGAAAGGAATTTGTAGTAAAAATTATTCAATTGATGTCACTGGAACATCTCTTGTGACTTGTCTTTACACGCTACTGTGCAATTTAATCATCATAATCACCTTGTACCAGTGACTCCGGGGAGGTCAGTGTTCCTCCCTTTAGGTCAAGGAGGGCCTTATGCTGAGACCTTAAATAATGGTATTGTGAGCAGTGCCCAAATTTCACCAGATGTAAGGATCATCTAGGGAATTTTTAAAATCCCTGTATTCGGGTTGAACCCCATACTTATTAAACCAGACAATCTGGAGTGGCCACCAAGTGTCCATATTATTAAGGACCTTCAGGAGATTTCAACGTGCAACAAAGTTTGGAAACTACTGGCATAGTGGGTAAAGGCAAATGCGAGGCATTATATCATGTACATAATTCATGCTGGTTAAAATATTTTGAGAAATATCTCCCACGTATGTGCTAACTCTCAAATTAAATCTTGTAACTTCTACATAGGAAGGAAGGAAGGATTGTAAGACAAGAGACAAAAAAGGGAGAACTGAGAGAGCCGCCAGCCAAGAGCAGAAGTTAGTGGATTCTGCCACAGGTCCATGTGGTGAGGACTCCTTGCAATGGTGTGAGAACCAATGCCATATTACCTGCAAATAAGTGGGATGCCTTTTTATCACCTCCTATTTAATGTACAGCAATCAAAATTCTATATATTCTGTAACCATTTGAAACCAATTTATTAAAATTTTTTCAACTCTCATCAATGTTGGTTTTATTTCAGAATATCCAACCCACTTTAAAGTGTCTCCATTTCTTTTTTGTTTTCTGATATAGTGTTCATTAAAATCCCTCCATATAATAATTTGAAACATCTATTGAATCATTACATTTTTCATAAAACAAATGAAATTATCTAAGTAGACAATTTTAAGTAACTTGAAAAACAATGAGAAGTTTATATCACTTGAAAAGCATACAGAAACAATCTGAGTGTGGCTTCTGGCAGCAAACTTATAATTGATGCTTATATATTCTGCACAAGAGACCAAAGATGAACTCCTCTCTCTCAAATGTTTCCCTTCAGGAAAAGAAAGTCAGATGCAGTCTTCTCTGCCCCCACCCATGTCCATCAGCCTTCTCTAACTCCCATTTCACACTAATCTTCTCCATGGTCCACATCCTCCACAAGGAGGAATTTCCTAGATCACAGGAGGAAGCTGTACTACTTCAATTTGGGGTAGAAATAAGAATAGTGTCTCTTGCAAATGGTCATGTCCGGACAGCCAAGTCTGCTGTGTCCCCGGAAGTGGAGGTCAGATCTTAGGTCTTAGTCTGCTGGTTCCCAGGCAGGTTTGACATGGAGCCACCATACCCATAGTCACACATTCACCCATCACCCTTTCTAAGCTTCTCCACTGGCAGGGCATGACATCACTTACAGATAATCTCCACCAATATTCAGTGATGTAATTGGTCTCTGTCCTGACTGTGGTGTCTTAGTTACCTGAGTGCATTTTCAGATCTCACTGAATTACCCACTCAAAATAAATTAATTTTATAGTATATAAAGTACATCCCAATAAATTTTATTAAAAACCCTTCTGATAACAAGTTTTTTTTAAATTTTAAAAAATAGGGGATGAAAGGAATATATTTATTGGGTAGTCGGAAAAGTCATGACGCATTTTTGCGCAGAAAACATAAAAAACTATGTCATGACTTTTCCGGCAGCTGATACGTGGATGGAGACCTGGCTTCATAAATATGGGAAGCAAAGGGGTAGATAATAATTACACACTTCCCTAGTGAAAAATTGTCAACAACAGGGCTTCTTCCTCCAAACATTAGTACTCAGGTCTATCTTATTCAATGTTAATATAAAGAAGGGGTTGCATAGGAAGCAGGGTTTGTAGATCCCTAAATTACTTTCAGTAGTGCATGACAAGTGGATGAAGATTAATAGATGGATGATTTCATACTATGTGAACAAGGATAAGTTACACATTTGAAGAAAAGTAATTCAGACCTACATTATTAATATTATACAAGCTCAAGTTATTTTTCTGAGATACTTTGCTTTCTGAAATTATTAAAACCACTGTAGACATGATAATGTATTCTGGTTTAAAAAATTAATTATCTTTGAGAGGTAAATACTGTTATATTTACAAAGAAGTGATGTGATATTGGTGTTGGACTTAAGATAATTCAATGGAATAGAGGAGGAAGGAGGAAGGGAGTGACTAGGTATATGAATAAAAGAAGATTGGAAATTCATTGATATTTGTTGAAATTGAATAATGAGTAGAGGGGCTTTACTTTTCTATTCTCTTGATTTTGCATATATTTGAACATTTCCATTAAAATGAGGTGAGTTGTTTTTGTTTTTCTATTTTAATTTCCTGGGAAAAAAGAAACCTGTCTTGACATAGATGGGCTTGATTTGGAGTCATTCTGGACTCCACGACATTGTCCAGAAGAGGATGGAAAATTTTACTGCTCCAACATGGAAAGATGAAATCATTACAAAAGTAACAGGACTTTTAAATAATGCATTTTATTTTGTAATATCGCTATGCTATTTTGTAATATAGATTAGTTAGAGCCAGAGAGATTAAAGATTTCTAAAATTATCAGAGCTTTCCACCTTCACAAAAGAAATAAACACAATAATTAGAAAAATCCAAGTGAAATATAGTTCTTCTACTTGTTGGCATAAATGCAAAACAGAAAGACATTAAGTTATTTTTCCTTTCCTTTAATAACAATGGTGTCAAAAAACTGAAGAAAGGGAACCTCAAATATGCTCCTTTCTCTTTTCATATCAAAGCCAAAGTTTTACTCCTTGTTAATTTAACAGGTAGCATACTAAGTCAAAACAAAGCAAATTAAAATTCACTCTCTGGAAAGCACATTTTTACCAGATTAAAATCAGACAGCAAGTTATGCATCATGTAGGAAAACTCATTCTTTCAACGCAATTTAAAAGGGAACTATTTTTCTCTACTTGTGAAGATTCAAGACCATTTATTTTTAAAAAATTAGCAGTTTGACATGTTTCATTTTCCTTTAATTCTATGAGTAATACATTCCAGAATCATGGGATCTTCTATTACATATGTTTAAAATAACTATCTTCAAGGCAAAGAATGAAATCAAGAGTACATGATGCAGGTTTATGTTTGCATTTAATTATATTTATAGATTCATTAGTAACACTCACTATTATTAATTTAATAATAGATTCCCTAAAACTTTCCTGAACAAGAATAAACACAAGTAATATGAAATGAATTCTACCATTACTGTATAGCATTTAATGTTATCTCTAGTCCTACCACATTCTTAAAGGTTGTTGTTATCCCCTTTGCTATATGAGGCCATTGAGGTTTGAAGAAGTAGAGTGACTCGTTCAGCACTGCATTGATGGTAAATTACCAGGTTAAGAATGGAATCTAGTTCTCAATTGCTTCCAAGTTATTATACACATCACACTCATGCCAGTTAAAATATGGCCTTTGAATTATGACAACTGTAATTCCTGCTATGGAACGGACAAAATGTCCATTTCCAAATTACCATCATTTTTAAAAGATCCTACTATTTAAATGACTATTTTACTCTAAAGGAATGGCACATTTATAGCATATTTCACAGCATAGATTAGGTTACTTGTAACAACTACAACATTATAAATTATATAGGTGCTACTCGCAAATTATTACAGTTTTCATGGAGGCAAATATTGTTATTTACAGTTAATAGGAAATGAAATATTCAATAAATATATTGTATACATTAAGAATCTCAGTATATAGAGTAATCAAAACAGTATGTTATTGGGAAACTACTGGCATACTGTTAAATAAAGAGAATAGAATCAAAAGTCCAGAAATAAAACCATACATATTTGGGTAGCCAATTTATTTATGACAAAGGAGCCAAAAACAGCACACAATGGAGAAAGGAAATTCCCATCAATGAATGGTGCTGGAAAAACTGGACAGTCAGCTCCAAAAGACAGTAAGAAGCGAAAGAATGAAACTAGATCACTATCTTAGATCACATGCTAAAATCATTTCAAGATGAGTTAAAGCGTTGAATGGAAGACCCAAAATCTAAAATACATAGAAGATAACATATGTGATAAGCTCTTTGGCATTGGTCTTAGGGGTAAGTTTGTGGATTCACTTCCAACAGCAAGAGAAACAAAAAAGATGGGACTATGTCAACTAAATAGCTTCTGCACAGTGAAAGAAACCATAGTTAAAACAAAAAGGCAGCTCACTGAATGAGAAAATACATCTGCAAACCACATATCAGACAAGGGATAATGTCCAATACATATGAACAACCCATACAACTCAATAACAACAAAATCATACAGTCCAATTAAAAATTGGGCAGAGGATCTAAATAAGCATTTCCCCAAAGAAGACATAGAGATGATAAAAGACAAATAAAAAAATATTCTACATTATTTGTCATTAGTGAAATGCAGCGCAAAATCACAACAGAATTTTGCCTCATACCAGTAAGAATGACTTCATCAAAAAGTCAAGAAATAATAAGTGGGGCCTCCCTGGTGGCACAGCGGTTAAGCGCTGCGCTATGGAGTTGTCCACAGAGGCGAAGTGAGTCTGACACCGGCCAGGGAGATTCTCACATGGCGTGGCAGACCTCTCCTGCCTCGCACACTGCTCCCTTCAGCAGTGTGTTTCCAGCAATCTGCCTGTTCTGCTCCCCGCTCTGTCTCTGGTGAATCCTCTCACCACCCCAGGCCTCTGGCCTGTACCCCAACTTGTATGAATAAATAAATATATCTTTAAGAAAAAAAAAAGAAATAATAAGTGCTGGTAAGGACATTGAGAAAAAGAAACCTTCCCTTGCCACATTGCTGGGAATATAAAGTGATGTGACCACCATGGAAAATAGTATGGAGGTTACTAAAAACTTAAAAATAGGAACTACCATATGATTCAATAATCCAACATTTTGTTATTTGTCCAAAGAACATGAAAGCACTGATTCAAAGGTATATATGCACCCCTGTGTTTATTGCAGCACTATTCATAATAACCAAGACACAACTCAAGTTGTTTCTGCTGATGGATGAATGGATTAGATGTGGTATATGTACACAACGGAATGCTACTCAGCCATAAAGAAAAAAAAATATGAAATCTTGCCCTTTGCAACAACAGGGATGGATATTGAGAGGATTACACTGAGATAAGTCAGATGGAGAAAGACAAGTACCATATGATTTCACTCATCTGTAGAATACAAAGCAAAAAGAGCAATCAAAAAATACAGAAGCAAACTCCTGGACTATGATAATATGATGGAGGTAACCAGGGGAAAGGAAGAAGAAAGAAACTAGGTAGAAGTGGCCAATTAGTTGGTGGTGGATCATGACTGGACATTTGGTGGTGGGATATACAGTTTGGCGGTGATGTATATACACAGTTGCTGAGGTAAAAAGCTATACACCTGAAACTTATACAGTTATAAATTGATGTTATCTCAATAAAGTGGGGGAAAAGAATAAAAAGGAAAAAAGAATCACAAAATAATTTCAAGTCAAGGCAATCTCAATAAAGAACACAGTTGGGAGACATCATACTTCCTGGTTTCAAGCTATAATATGAAACTATAATAATCAAAAGAGTATGGTATTGGCACAAAAATGACACATACACAAATGGAAAGTGTTCTGCTGAACACTTGCTTTCTTTTGGGGAATGTGAAATATTGGTACATACTAGCAGGAGGATGCTTATATGACTAAGTACCACAATAAAACCCTTGGATGCTGAGTCTCTGTTGTAACTCTGTTGTGCCAGTACCAACTGGCAGACAACATTACACATGTGTTGTCATACTGCGATGCTGGAGGTATTCAGCGCAACTTGCTAAAATCACAGGGAGAGGACTCTTGAAAACGCGCATCTGGTTTTCCCCAGATTTTGCCTCAGGCACCTTTTCCCTTCTCTAATTTTGTATTCTTTAACTCTAATAAATTCCAGACATGAGGACAACTTAAGAAAAAAAAGAGAGACAACAGAAAACAAATGCTGGTGAGTATGTGGAGAAAAGGGAACTTCTGTGCACTGCTGATGGGAATGTAAGTGATAAAACCATTATGAAAAACAGTATTGAGCCTCCTCAAGAAGATCATAACATATATGATCCAGCAAGCTCATGTCTGGGTATATATATCCAAAGGTAGTTAAATCATTATCTCAAAGAGATATCTGCACTTTGATGTTATTGTAGCATTACAATAGCCAAGGTATAGAAAACACCTAAGAGTCTGTCAACAGATGAATAGATTAAGAAATTGCAGGGCCTCTCTGGTGGTGCAGCGGTTGAGCTCTGTGCTGTGGAGCTGTCGGCAGCGCGCGATGCAAGTTCGACACCCAGCCAGGGAGAATCCCACATGGTGCGGCAGACCTCTCCTGCCTCACCTGCTGCTACCCTCAGCAGTGTATTTCTGATCTGCCTGTTCTGCTCCCACTCTGTCTCTTGTGAACCCTCTCGCCACCCCACGCCTCTGACCTGTACCCCAGCTTGTATGTATAAATAAATAAATCCTTAAAAAAAAAAAAAAAGAAATTGCAGTGTGTATATATGGAATATTATTGAGCCTTTAAAAAGGAAGAAATGCTGTCACTTGTGACATGGCTGAAACTGGAGAGCATTATGTTATGTGAAATAAAGTAGAGAGTAAGACAAATACTGCATGCATCACATTTATAATATGTATAATCTAAAAATAAAGTCAGACTCATACAAACAATAGAAAATGGTTGCCAGGAGCAGGCAGAAGGGGGAAATAAGGAGTTATTTAAAAGGTACAAACTATCAGTTATAAGATAAATAAGTCCTATTAGATGATCTAATGTATAACATGGTGACTATGGTTGATAACACTATATAGTATAATTGAAATTTGCTAAGTCAGTAGAACCTAAGTGGTCTCACACACACACACACACACACACACACACACACACACACACACAGAGATTAAATATGTGAGGTGATGAATGTATTTATTAACTAGATGAGGGAGTCCTTTCACAGTGTCTACGTATATAAACATCATCACATTGTACACATTGTATAAAATTTATAACTCTGTTAACTATACTGCAATTGTTTTTAAAAATAATGAAATCCTAATTTCAAACCGATCTTAGTTGATGTGATTAAACCACCAGATTCATGTGTAAAAGAGATATAGTTAGAAATGATATGACCATCTACATTCTCAAATACATAAAAACACTACAGTGCAAAAAACTGAACAAAAACATTAGTAAACCCCACTAAGCTCCAGTGAATAATAAGATTCTGGTTCTATATATACTGTAGTTCTCATAGCAACAGCAGAAGGAAAAGGAAGAAGAAAGAACAGAATGAAATGGAAGAAGGAAAAGAAGAAAAAATGGGGAAGAAGGAAGGAAAATATAGAAAATGAAAAAAGTAGGAGGAAGGAGAAGAGGGAAAAAAAGAGGCGAAGAAAAGGAAAAGGTAAGAAAAGATGAGAGATGAAGAAGTGAGAAGAGGAAGTGAAACTGCCATGATATTCTAACTCCAGATCATTATTTGAAATTCTATTTGCAGATAGTTGGGGTCTTCTGAGTTGATTTCAAAAGTGCTACTAGATTTTAATTGGGACCAGGCAAAAAATGATGACCTATCAAGTGACCTTTGCCCCCAAATGCAGACACTGCCACCAGAGAGCTGACACTGTGCCTTATGTTGGGACTGTCACATTAGGGAATATAAAGTGCAACTTACCAAGAAGGTAAATAGATTAATATTTATTGAATGTCCACTTTGTACTAAGAATTGCAAAGATGCATTACATGTATTTTGTCTTTTGGTAACATTAATATTATTGCAGCCATTTTATAGGTCAGAAAACTGAGGCTTGAAGAGATTAAGCAATGTTCCCATTGTTGTACCACAAGTGACAGTTCAGAATTTAATACTGCAAGACAATGTCTATGCTTATCTACTAGCTCACCACCCTGCATCAGTATACATGGTGCTTATTAATGAATAATAACAGCAAACAGCATCTCAAGGTTCCCTCCCCCTACTTCTCCTTGAAAAGAACTGATGTGGCCAGAAGCCAAATCACTACCATTGAGCTGTGGAATTATGGGATGAAGTTTTCAGCATGGGTCAAAGTCTACTGTAGCAGCTTGCTATCTGGATTCCTTAGGTTAGCCTCCCATTTTGGCTTCTCACCTGCTTATATATAAGTATAGCATGACCAAAACTATGTGAAGAGAGGGCTACCGAAATGTGTTCTTGTCCATGGTCCTGAACCGTCATGCATGCTAGGGTTGCTCCTCTGGGAAACAGGAGATGTGATTGTGAATGTGGAACAAGATACAAAACCAGGAAGGCAGAACCAGGTGTGGTCCAAAGAAAAGAAAGCAGTGAGTAGATGACTTAACCAGCACTGTCCAATAGAACTTTTTATGATGACGGTAATGTTGTGATTCTGCACTGTTCTGTATAGTAACTATGAGATACAGGTACTTTTGGCCACTTGAAATGTGGCTGGTAGACAAGTATTAACTTTTTTAATTTGTATTAATTAATTTTAAATAGTCATAGGTATACTGTATTGGACAGCACTAAGCTGTCCACTGGAAATGTAAACTCCTTTGTCACTACACCAGATTGTGAATGTGGTGAAATGTGTACATTGAAACAAAAACTTCCTGTGCTTGCTGACATCTGAGATCCACTACATTCACTACCAACTATCTGTGTCAGTCATCTGAAGATTTTCCTCTGGTTCCACAGATGCCTGCCACCTTCACTTCAGTTCCCAAGCTCACCCTGACCTAGGAAACTTGAAAGATTCAGCCTCACTGTCAACCCTGCCTTGACATCTGAGGCCCAGTGACTCTGCGTGGTTGCAGAATTTCCATATCCACCCTCTGCAGCCCAAAATTCCTTAAGAACTATTTTACAGGCATTTGATGGCCGGCATCTTCTAAGTACCTGTCTAACTCTGCACTGAGTAACAATACTACTGAGTTCACATGCGTGCTATATGCCCTCTCACCCCATGGATTTTTGACTAGTCCAAAGAGTTGGCCATTTGCCTCGGTTTTTGCCTCATCAGGTCCCCTGTCCTTCCACCAGTCCCTTTGGGTTGTAGAACTGGTGACTTCTTGTTTCCATCATTCTGTCTCAGGTGAATCCTCCCCTTCACCATCACCAACCACAGTCAGAATAACCATACTGAGCACTGCTGTTATGACTGTCAAGTTAAACTCACTTAGAACGGGCATTGTCCTTTAGGCTTTGGTGAATGACTGAAGCATTCATATACTGGATGTACCCTGGTCACACAGACACTTGGACTGTCAATTCTCTGTAGCTGAGTCCATTTTTCTTTTCTTTTTTTTTTAAAGATTTATTTATTTATGCATACAAGCTGGGGTATAGGACAGAGCTATAGAGGGGTGAGAGGATTCACCAGAGACAGAGTGGGGAGCAGAACAGGCAGATCTACTGAAGCACACTGCTGAGGGGAGCAGCAGGGAAGACAGGAGAGGTCTGCTGCGCCATGTGGGAATCCCCCTGGCCGGGTATTGAACTTGTGCTGCAGTGGCTCTGGATAGCTTCATAGTGCTGCGCTTAACCCGTTGTGCCACCAAGGAGGCCCCTGAGTCCATTTTTCTAAATTTCACACTGATCACATTATGCAGGTTCCACCATGCTACACCTCTGAGTCCACCTGACTTTAATATTTTTAGCTTAATAATGGAAGATGGAGATAAAACTCATTATTTTCAGGATTGTGAGTTCAATATTTATTAGTTTTCAGGCACCCTGTTCTCTCTTTACAACTCATCACTCATGCACACACATACACACCACACAAAATTTACATTGATGTAACACTTTAAAAATTATTTCCCAGGGGGGCCTCCCTGGTGGCGCAGCAGTTAAGTGCTGCGCTGTGGAGCTGTCGGCAGCAGCGATGCGAGTTCAACGCCCGGCCAGGGAGAATCCCACTTGGTGCAGCAGACCTCTCCTGCCTCGCCCGCTGCTCCCCTCAGCAGTGTATTTCTGATCTGCCTGTTCTGCTCCCCACTCTGTCTCTGGTGAAGCCTCTCACCGATCCACACCTCTGGCCTATACCCCAGCTGTATGTATAAATAAATGAATCTTTAAAAAAAAATTATTTCCCGGGGGCCTCTCTGGTGGTGCAGGGGTTAAAGTCTCAGCACTATCAAGCTATCGCAGCCACAGCAGCATGAGTTCAATCCCCAGCCAGGGAGTTAACGCACATGGGGCCGCAGACCTCTCCTGTTTGCCCACTGCTCCCCTCAGCAGAGTATTTCAATAGATCCACCTGTTATACTCCTTACTATCTCTGGTGAATCCTCTCACTCCTCCCACCCCCTGCGCTCTGGCCTATGCCCCAGTTCTTGTATGCATAAATAAATAAAAATAAATCTTATAATAAAAAATCATTTCCCATGCTTTGTCATGTTTGACTGGCATAATGTGTTGACTGATATACTAATCATCTCACATAAATCCCATTTCCACACTGACATAATTCCTCTCTCATAGGCTTGGTAATGGGACTTACAGACATTTAGCAAATGTGACATGAGCACAGATGTGGTGAGCACTTGCACATTCGGACTTGTCTTTTTGGAATTGGTGTCACTGTCCTAGAGGAAACTAGGGCTCTGCTGCTCTGCTGCTCTGCAGGTAAAGCAGTCATGTAGACAACCAGGCTCTCTGTTGGCAATTCCAGTTGACCACCAGAAGGGGGTAAGGCCATTTTGGATCATCCCACTCTGATGAAACCCCTGATCACTGTTGCTGCATGACGTAGGAAAGACCAAAAGAACTGTTCACCAACAGGTGAACCCAACCCAACCTTTGAGCATATAAATTATCATGTTTTATTTATTTTTAAAGATTTCTTTATTTATGCATACAGGAACTGTGGTGTAGGCCAGCGGTGTGGGGTGGTGAGAGGATTCATCAGAGACAGAGTGGGGAGCAGAACAGGCAGATCCACTGAAATACACTGCTGAGGGGAGCAGCAGGTGAGACAGGAGAGGTCTGCTGCGCCATGTGGGAAGCTCCCTGTCAGGGATCCAACTCGTTCTGCAGTGGCTGCAGACAGGTTCACAGTGCTGAGACTCAACCCGTTAAGCCAGCAGGGAGGCCCCAAATTATCATGTTTTAAGTCACCAAGAGTTAAGATAGTTTGTTACTTAGCAACAGACAACTGTACAGGAAAGGCCCTGGGAGATAATATTACTCCATTTTGTAAGTTTGGAATGCAAAGTTCAGAGAGATTGGGTTATTTATTCAAGGTCTTTAACGCTACCAAGCAGGAGAAGAGGGCTTTGAACTTCAGTTTGTCCTCAGGTTCAAGTAGTTGTATCTGCACAACCTCTACTCAACTATTAAAGGGTCATCAGGGACCCAGTCCTTCCCAGACTCCACTTGCTGACATAGTCGCCAACCTCCAGCATCCCGTTATTAAGGATGAAGCCTCCCAGCCCCCTCCCAACCTGTTGGTCTCACCCTGTTGCCTTCATTATGCAAAATCTAAGGTCAGGAATTACTTTAAGTGCAATAACTTGTGGAACCATTAAAAGGTGAGGTCCAATTTACATGCAAAATGAATAATCTGGTCTGCAGTAAGGTCATGAAATGGATAAAAAGGGGAAACAAAATTATCTGATCTGAAGAAAAATAACAAGAATTACCTCAGGATTAAAAGAAATTCATTAGTAAAAATTACATTTTGATATCAAAGTTCTTATTCATAGGGAACATTATATTTATTGTTTATATAGAGACTATATTGAAAGTTATATAAAGTGATATTAATTCTTAAATGCAAAACTGTAGAATGAAATTAATTTAGAAGACAAAACCATGAAAAATTGCTACAAAACTGACTAAAATTTATAAATGAAAATCTTGAGGTAAATAAGGTTTTAGAAAATATATTATAAAAATCTCACGTTTAAGAAGTACAAGAATTCAAAAGAGAAAGATGATTGAACAGGTTTATCCTTCATTTCTTCCCCCAAATCTTGATTAACATCATGCCTCCTGGGATAATTCATGAATTTACTAAATGATTGGAAGGAAGTCACTGTTTCTTAACTGGAGATGTATTTACTCTGATATTAATAAAAGGCAAATTAGCCATTCTGCTGAGAATTTGGCTTGAGAGACCAAAATTTAATTTTAAAACTAAAATTTTCACATATGAATGTTATTTTGTAGATGGCAATAAAACAGAAGCAAAGCATCTGGCATAAATTAAGTGAACTGACCTCAAGTCATCTGAAAAATAACTGCGTCTGATGACGTGAGGTCATTGTGGAAACTGGCTCATCCGCAGAGTTCAAATACAGAGCAGATAAAACATGCAAATTCATAAGCAAATTTTCTCTGAACACAGTGACATTCCTGCAGCCCTCTGTCCACACAACGGAGCGAGCAGTCACACAAGTGTCTCAAGCAGCTGGATGTCTGCTCCAGGAGAACTTGTGCACCCACATAATTTCACTCAGGAAAGGCAAGCAGCTCAGGCTGAGGGGGACGTGCCCCCTTCTCTGTGGCTCATTGTTCTCTACTGTAAAAGAGGGGGAGCAAAACTCCCACTTCCTACTCCATTGTTGAAAGCATAAAAAACATAAACACGTTTTGAAAAAGTTAAAGGTGTGAATACAGTGCTCTCTATCTGGGGAAGAGAATAAAAAGGCAGAACTTCTGTGACCTAGAGCCCAGAGCCATAAGGTTTCTGCTGCTGACAGCTCCCATGAAAACCAAGACATTTTAAAACACAAAAGACCTAATGGGGAGCAGAAATAAAGATATGCTGCTTACAAAAAAAAAAGCATTTGTTCTGACATCCTCAATAAGAAAATTATATTTTGAAAAATCATGATGTTAAATTTAGACTACTCTTGAGTGACTTCAAATTATGCAATTTGCATTTAACCTATGCATAATTGTATCTGAGGAGAATTCCTCTAATTCTTATTCATGCCAATAATCCTGCAAAATTTACCTTAGATCCAAACTCCTTGCAAAGACTTAAGCAGAGATTAATAACACTAAATCAATCATTTCTTTATTTCCTCTTTTTACCTACTTTCTGCATAATGATTCCCTTTCTCCTAGAGAGAACAAGGATTCCAAATCTTGTTTACTACAAGCTATACATTTCCCATTGCCACTTTATTATCTTTCTAGGCAAGTTCACATGTATTAACACTTAAAGAAGAGTCTGTGTGTTAAAATCAGTCTATTGCATTCAATTAAATAGAGTTCTGGATGACATTATATCTGATGCTTTACTAGTACCTACTCCACATGTACTTAGCACTGGTTTTGGTATCTGGGGGAGGAACACACTTAGGGGTCTCTGTATCCAAGAAGCTTATACTCTAACAAAGAAAATTCAAAAAAGTAAAATGATGATGCCGTGTAGAATAAAGACTTTAAGAGAGGTTCAAAAGGCACTGGATGGCAAAGAAAGAGATGACATCTGTATTGTCAGGGTGAGCTTTCAAAAGGATGCTCTTTGGTTTTCCCAGGGAAAAACACTACAGCCACAAAATTCCCATGTGGTCATTTCCCCAACTGAAAATTCCCCACTACAAAAAGAGGTGAGCACGCTTAGTAACAAGAGTGTGGAACCAGCCTTTAGTATGATTTATTGATAAAATATCTCAACACGTAAAGTCAAAGAAATGCCTACTGAGTCTCAGCTGCTGGAGGTTGCCCTGAACTCTTTAGATTCTCCAAAGAGAACTGTGTTTCGAGTTATATTATTCACTCCCCTCTCTGTGGGCCAGATTCAATCTGTCACTATCTGGATATTGAACACTTATTGTAAATTAAAGAGAGTCACACCTCAGGCAACTCTCAGACAGAGGATTATGGGAGACTTGATGATACAACAAATCATTAAAGAGCTGAGGTTCTGGGTCTCTGCCTTCACCGATCATATAGAGGACACTGCTTGGAAGCCAGCAGGGGCTAGCCATTGGGACTGACCCAATGCATTTTGCCTTCAGCTTTTAAAGTTTATCACGGTCCTAGTGTTTGAGCCTCTGGAGTCTGCCGGCTAGTTTAATCAACGTAAAGTATAATAATACAATTGATGTTGCTAGAAATAATTTGTCCTTCTGTGTATTGTTTCCCTCTGTTTGAGTCATTCATTTTACTACTAATTTTGCAATTACAAGTTTTCTTCTTATAATCCTTCTCCTCTGGGTCAATCAAAGTAAGAATGTGACTGTCCTCTCTCTTTTATGACAATCTGTTGCTACGGAAATGAAATTTCCAAACGGATTAAATGATCCAGAAATAATAAAAAAGAATTTTCTAAGGGAAAATTTGTGTTCAAATACAATTCCCTTTAAACTAAGCTGTCATGTAAAAATCACACAATTACTAATTTTTAGCACCATGTGTCTAGCAAGGAACTAGGTCCTAAGCAATACAGAGAAACATAAGGTCTGTAAAACTGTATTATCATTGAGGAAATAAGCATATGACATAATGTACAAACAATGTAGGATTATATATAATTCAGTTGTTAAATACTACATCAGGGTCATAAAAGCAGTGAAAAAAAAATCAGACTTTACCAACAAATAAAGGTCAGTGGGCTGGACATGAACAAGCCACTGTAACAAATCAAAATCAGGAAATTTTATTTTATAATTACAAGTTAGGTTTGGGAAGAAAGTGTAAAGGATCAGTATTCTGGAAGGAAGATTACTTCACCTGTGCATTCGGTGAGCATATCCTCAAGTTCTCATAGGCATTAGGTTCCGAGTTATTTATTATGAAGACAAGAGACAACAGAAAATACTATAACACTGTATCTCAGATCAGGTTCCCCAGAAGCAGAGCCTGAGAGAGGGATCAGGGTGATTTATTAAGGGAATAACTTAAGGAGAGAAAGGATAAGAAAAAAAGAATAGGACTGAGGAAGGAACTAAGTTAGGATGTGGTACAAGCAGGAGTTTGGCTTCAGCTTGGTCAAGTGGGGATTTCTAGACCATGGATAATCTTCCATGATATTTGTCCCACCTGAGACAACAGGGAACGGCTTCTAACTTCCCTACCAGGCAGCAATTGGCTTGAGGCTGCCTCTAGGGGGAGCATGGGAGTAATTTACCAAATGAGTTAGCTCTCAAGGAGTAAGGGCAATTCACCAGACAAGCCAAGAGTGAGGCGTGGTCAGTTGAGGGATGGGTGCTCTAGACTAGAAAAGGGGATCTGAATAGGCCACCAACAGTGCAAGCAAATGTCTTCAAATTACTAAGATAAATTAATTGTGAACTTAACATCCCATACCAAGTACTCAAGACCCTCTCTGGAAGAATTACTTGAGGACAATATTGCAACGACTCAGTGAATGAGTTCAAGAAAGAGAAATGCATGGTATATGAAAAAAAATGATAAACATGTAACATTTCTACTTAATTCTAATAATTGCTAGGGCAGAAAACAAGAAATAAACTGAAACTGGGATTCCAGGTGGTTACCACATGCCAGAAGGTGGCATAAGAGAGAGAAGAGAGAAATCAAAGTACTCTAAGATGAGGAACAGTGCACTGGGGTGCACTGGTGGTGGGTGTGGTGTGGTAACATACATATGAAGAGGTGTGAACCTACACTGAATCATATATGGTATTGTATGTCAATGTCACCTCTATGAAAGATGATGTAATTTTTTAAGATTTATTTTTATTTATTTATGCATACAAGAACTGGGGTACAGGCCAGAGATGTGGGGGGGTGAGAGGAATCACTAGTGACAGAGTAGGGAGCAGAACAGGCAGATTTACCGAAATACACTGCTGAGGGGGGCAGCGGGAGAGACATGAGAGGTCTGCTGTGCCATGTGGATCGGCTCCCTGGCTGGGGATCAAACTCATGTCGCAGTGGCTGGTGACAGATAGCTTGATAGCGCTAAGACTTTAACCCCTGGGCCACCAGGGAGGCCCCAAGATGATATAATTTTTTAAAAAGAAGGAGTAAATACAGATGAACTCTAGGCTGCATTCTCCAGTATGGTTGTTATGAGCTGAATTGCGTCCCTTGACTATGCTGGGGCATGAATGGGAAAGAATTAATAACAAAAATGCCCCTCCTGCTGCCACATGGGAAAGCAGGTCTTGAGATTTACCACTCTTCCAAGTCAGCCCATGATGGGGAACAGATAATCCCACAAAAAAATAATCAATTAAGATGCTGTTCGAAAGAGAAAAGGATGCTAGGGGAAAAAATTCTTCTAAACAGCCATGTCAGTGCAATAAGACAAAAAAAATTTTTTTAAGAAAAAAGTAAGTGGTAAAGTTCCCAAAGAAAGAAATTAAACACTCATTATTTGTAGATGATATCATTGTCAAGCACAAATAGTCAAAGAATCAACTTAGTGATATTAATACATAAAAAATTAATACAAGTTTAATACAAGTTCTCTAAGGTGACTGAGTAGATCACCAAAAAATCAAAAAAAAGTATATATAACAGTAATACCAAATTATAAAATGTAATGATAAAATGTAAATGTAATTATAAAATGTAACATATCCACTCACAGAAATAGCAAAAACTATGAAATATCAGGAATAACATTAGCAATAAATATATAAAACTAATGTCAAAAAAATTAAAATTTTATGAAAGACATCTTGAAGGAAACCTGAGTAAAGGAAGAAATATACTATCTTTCAGAACAGAAACTCAAAATTGTAAAGCTACCCAATTAAGTTATAAATTTAATACAATCCTAATTAAATTAAAGCATGGCTCTTTATAGAATTTATAAGTGAATTATAAAGTTCACCTGGAAGACAAAAATGTAGAAGAATACACTTGAAAAATGACGAGGGGGCATTTACAACCCAGGATTCAAACATAAAATTTGGATGATTAAAATATGTGTTATAGTCAACAGAGAACATGAGAGAATCTAGAAGCAGTCACATATTCATAATTTCATTTATGATAAAGACAGCATTTTATTTCAGATGGCATTAGTACAATTGGCTAACCATCTGGAAACAAAATTAGAACCCTGCTTCCTGTGTTGCATGAAAAATTAATTCCACATAGATAAAGAGCTAAATGTTAAAAAAAAAAAAAACTATAAAAGCAGCCTATGAAAACACAGGATCATTTTAATACATAATCTTGAAGCAAAAGGTTTCTAGCAGACCAGTGATAATTTATTGGCTGTTTCACTATATAAAAAGTTTAAACATTAAATAAAATTTATCCTTAAAAGGGTGAAAAGTAAGCAACAGACTAGGAGAAGAGTTTGTAATAAACCCTAGAAATCAGTAAGAATAGATATAAACCAAATTCAAAAATAGCTAAAGAATAAAAACAAGTATTTCACCAAGATTTCACATAAACATGAAAATATGCTTAACTCTACCTACGGATCAAAAGGATGCAAATAAAAGCAACAATCCAGCAAATAAAAAGCTGGTGGGCTCAATAACAAAGACTGGAAGTGCAGATTAGCAAACTATTGGCTGGTGAGCTCTATAATGAGGACCAGAAGGGCAGATTAGCAAAAAATTAGCGGTTTGGCTCAATTACAAGAAAACAAGAACAGTTTAGCAAACAAGGAGCTGGTGGTAAAAGAAAAAGGAGGAAAGGAAGTGGGGGGGGGAGCTAGAGAGGGAGGAAGGAAGGAATGAGCAAAAGAAAAAGCAACAATTTAATTTTTTTAATCAGTTTTGTAAATGTTAAATAGTCAGTGTTGGCATATGAGAATACAGAAACCATCTTTATGAAAATATAAATTGGCTACACCTCTTTGGAAGACATTTTAGTAATATCTAGGAAATTTTAGATTTATGTACTCTTTGACCCAGCAATTCCACTTTTTAGTAACTATCAGATATATGCTTTCAATTATGATACACTATTTGTAAAAATAAAAAAAAATTATAGCAGCATCATCTATAATGGCCAATAACTGAAAACAATCTAAATGCCCATTAGTAGAAGAAAGAAAAATTAAATTTATACAGTACTATGAAAGGTGATGGAGCAGTTTGACAGAAATGATAGGCAAGTGTAAGAAGACTGAAAAAAGTCAACTTGAATAAACAGTATGATTGTATTGATATAAAAATCTAATCCTCCACTTTTGTCTATGAACTCATATGTACACATAAATGCATAAGGAAAGGCCTAGAAAGGAGCACACCAAATTATTCATGGTGATTACTTACCCTTTGGAAGAATAAACTTGGGGGAACGAAGGCAGAGAAAGACTTTCATTTCTTACTGGACATTCTGTCTAAAATTTTTACCAAAATGTGCTAGTATCTACTTACACAATCTTATTACAATTTTCAGAAAGCGAAAAATTATTCCAGTGGCAGAGTGGAAGAAAGAGCAAGATTAGTCAAGCAACAGGGGGTGGGCACCCCGAGAGGACATTGGCACTTGAAGAGGACATAGATTTCCAAGAGGGTTGTGGAACCGGCGATAGTTCGGGTATGAATATGAAGGGGAAATACTAGGTAAGGTAAGTTTATGTTGCAACTTCATAAAAGGTGTCATCTACTGAGAGAGAGAACCTGGGAAACGGAAACAAAATGAGTTAAGTCTCGGCATTTTGGGGGATTTGAGGGGGTGCTGAGGAACACTCAAGTGGGGAAAGTCCCTGGACACTACCTTGGAGGCAAAGACATGAGTGTTCAGGACATAGTGGCGCTGAAAGCAACGTTTGAGATGGGATTCCCTAGAATCTGCATAGAAACAGTAAAGTAGACATCTAAACAAAAGCCTAAGAAAACACCTGTCTTTAAGGGGACGACCAGAAGAAGAGAGGAAGAAGACTGAGAAGGTGTGGCCAAGGAGAAAGAGGTAGACGAAGGACAAGAGATGACATAGAAGCTTTGTAAGTGGGGAGAGAATTTGAAGTAAAGAGAAATGGTCAAGAAGACTTTAGGAAAAAGGAAAAGGAAAAATAAAATCCATAAAGTTCAGGTCACTGGTGAGGGACAAGATCCAAAGCACAGAGACTACTGAGGTGAATGGGCTGTGAACAAAGAAGAAAGGGCGACAGCAAATAGAAATTTCTCTTACCCAGTTACCAGAAGGGAAGGGGGAGGAGTGGCAGCTAAACTGGGGGCAGGGGGACCAAGGTGTGGCAAAGGATAGATTGGGCCTTAGTGGTGAACTTAATGTAGTACACACATATGCTGATTCTCCGCGTGGCTACAGTGAAGGCAGTGCAGGTCTAGATAAAGAACTATCGAGAAGACATACAGTCCATTAAAAGCGCCACAATGGGATGAATCTGAAATACAGGGAATCTATTGTTCCCATTTCTTTTGAAGTTGGGCAACGGTACCTGTTCATTTTACGCAATAGAATGGTAAGTACATAGAAATGTGCTCTAGAGTTCTAGAATCCTTGATCTGCAGAGAAAACATAAATTAGGGCAAGAGACTTAGAAATAGATTGTAGCCTTATAAATGGGTGCAGATTCCCATGAGTGGAGGAACCCCCTGTTATAGCAGAGGTGGAGGGAAACCAACAGTGCTTCCTATAACCACTATCATACATTGGGGGGCCTTATAAATTAATGACATGGAAAAGAGATGGAGGAACACCAAAGGATTTCATAGAGGGATATAAGAAAAAACTTAAAATATATCGAAGATTTCCATAAAGATTTACTTGCGTATTTATAGCTCTTCCTGTTATGATTTTCCACTTATTCCCATATGGTTTATGTGCCTCCCGTTAACTCTAGGAAATTCAATTATCATTAAAAGTTATCACAGATTTTGACTCAAACATTATCTCAGCCTGAACCGAAATATACCTCACCCAGCAACTGCTTCCCAAGTGTGAAAATGTCATACAATGAAACATCTCACAGGTTGTACTATGCAGGCAGGAATTCTTGAACTACAGGCTGTCTTTTGTCAAGTGTACCTGTGGGGAAACTCAGGTGAACCTCTGAGCGTGTCCACATCAATTTCGATGGGCCCTGTGCTATCCTCCACTCCAGATGGAAGGCGTCTGTCTTAGGGAAAGAGTCGAGCTTTTATGGAATTAGACAGCAAAGGGAGAGATTTCCCCCATTAGGTTCTAAAAATGTTAATTTTAAGCACTATGCCTCCTATGGACATAGAGTTCAGCCTCTCCTTTTCCCAGTTTTTCCTTGCCAGAGTCCATACCCTAACATTTTGGTGTCCTATAACCTTCTCTGTAAAAGCAGTCCCTTTTCAAAATGGAGTTCAGTCAAACCTTACGGTTCTAACCTAAATCATAAAACTTCTTTAAGAGGAATACTATCTGTCATCCATATCATTCTCTTATTCCATCTCAGACTTCCATTCTGTTGAATGTGTGGTCAGATGAGAAAACTGCCAACCAGAACAGAATTCATAAAAGGTCACTTAAAAAATATGTACTAATTTTCAGCCTGCTATGCTTTGACATTTACTGGGATCATACAATTTAAGAAACCTCATACTAAATCACAGGTAGAACTATAGAATTACAAAATCACTTCATTTGCTAAACATTTACATAAGTGCAAATCAGTAAAGCTGGAACACTGAATTCTCCTTTACTCCATCCCCAGAAGTGAGTCTAGTTTTGGGTTTTGGGTTCTTCACCTCCTCCCCACTGCTACCCTTTTTTCTTTTTTTTATATTTGGCTAATAATTACAAAGTAGGTAGAAGGAAAGAAAGATAGGACTTTAAAACTCATAACCAGTGTACTATGTAGTATAAACACCTTTGATAAAATTTGGTGGCACTTAGGGGACAGAAGTTGATTCTACAGAATTACTAAACACTTTTGGACAATCCTCTGTATCTCTGACTAGAGCTCTAAGGCATACACCTCTAGGGGTGCTTCCTCAGCAATGCAGATGACCACAACCAGCACCAAGGATGCAAGCTTGAAGAAAACTTGCCTCCACCTCCCTATAGAGTCTATCCTTCAGCCGCCTTGCCTTAACAGCACTCTTTGGTACCTACTAGACTCTGGAAATTGGCATACTTTAATATTGACATTTTCCAGGTATGTCTTGCCCTCAAGTCTGAGAGTGCCCCAAACACAAGTTTCCATCTGATTCATTTTTACATCACATGGTAACCACAGTGCTTCATATACTGGTAATAAGTAGAGTTTGGATGGATGGATGGATGGATGGATGGATGGATGGATGGATGGATGGATGAAGTGACTTTCATTCCAGTTTACTGCTGACCAAACCTTTCTTTTTCCATTAAGTACATCACTTCTGCTGCCCAAGGGAGTTCAAGTCTCTCCCTTCCTTTTTTGGTTACTTGCTCTCTTGCCTCCTTACTCCATTGGAGACAGACATTCTTCCCAGCACTCCCTTTCCACTCAGATTCAAGAAAGAGGAGGCAGAAAGGGGCAAAGGAAATATAGAACTCAGCCCCATAACTGTCAGAAGCCAAATTATTTAGAATACAGTTATAACACAGGCCTACAAATAGTCTGAAATTTTTCACAGCTTAAGTTTTGAAATTCCAGTACTGGGGAAAGAAGCAATCCTTGCTTGTCAAGCCAACTCTGGGTCTTCTCATCCCAAACAAGGTTGCTTATGTGGCCACAGCCAATCAGATATTTTATGTTCCTTCCTTGTTTTTTATTCTTTACCCCCCCCCAAAATATCTTGGTTTCTACCCCATTTTGCAGTTCTCTAAAAGGAGACGATTTTATGACATATTACATAAAGTTGTATCATCTGAAAAAAAAAAGTTACAGTCTAAGTAAAAATCAAATTAAAATTTTAAAAAAGAAGCAATCCTTGGAATATTGCAAAGCAAATAAACATTGAAAATGTGTGAACACTACTATAATAACAAATATAAGCACTTATTCTGGGTCAGTTACTGTTGTAAATAATTTTAATTTCACTCCAGCCTTATAAATGGTCCTGATACCTGGTGAAATAAATACCCTACCTTGTCCTTTAAGAGTTTTGTGACTATTTTTGGTTCATGGCTCTTCCATATTAATTTTATAATCTATTTTTCAAGTTCCAGAAATTAAAAAAATCCCTGTTGAGATTTTTATTAAAGTTGCATTTAATTTATAAATCACTTTGTAAAGAACTGTCTCATGATATTGAATCTTCCAATATATCAATATAGTGACCGTTTATTTAAATCTTCTTTAATGTCTTTATATAGTTTCATAATTTATTTCATAGACTCTAGATTTGTAGATTTACTCATAAGTGACATATTTTTGTTGCTATGATAAATGGAATATTCTTTCTTATGTTACATTTTTTACTTGTTAATGGCACATAGCTTGTATAAAAACACTATTTCCAATCACCTTATTATTAATTCTATAAGAAGTGTATAGCATCTTCAAACTTTGCAGATAGAAAATCATTATTATCTGCAGATGACTAATGTGTGTCTTACTCATATCTTGCCTCACTAGATATCCAATAAAATGTTGATGAGAACTGAAACAATAATGGGTATCCTTGCATTTCCTAGTCTTAAGAAGAATGCTTCTAAGATTTACCATTCAGAATAATGATCCCCAAAATACAAATCAAAATCACAATGAGATACCACCTCACACCTGTAAGAATGGCCATGTCAAAAAGACCAGAATGAATGCTGGCAGAGGTGTGGGGAAAAAAGGAGCCCTGGTACACTGTTGACAGGAATGTAGTCCAGCCTCTATGGAAAACAGTATGGAGGTATCTCAAAATATTAAAAATAAGATCTACCACACAATCCAGCGATTCCATTCCTTGGTATCTAACCAAAGAATGCAAAAACATTCATTCAAAGGGATATGTGCACTCCTGTGTTCACTACAGCACTATTAGCAATAGCTTAGGTATGGAAACAACCTAAGTGCCCAATAACAGATAAATGAATAAAGAAGATGTGTTATATATAAACAATGGAATACTACCCAGTATTTAAAAAAATGAAATTTTGCCATTTGTAACAACAAATGAAGGGAATTATACCAAGTGAAATAAGTCAGGAGAAAGATAAATACTAGATTGTTTCACTCACATGGGGAATATAAAGATTCAGACTACTTTCATAATAAGTAAAGTGTTATTTGTCTTTTCACTGCATTAACAAGTACACTGATGGTACAAAATGGTGGGTAAATGTTTGGTATATTAGCACAAATCATAAGCACCAAACTATGCCACTCAGTAAATTTTCTAAAATTTCCTAAAATAACAGTTTCATTCAACAGTGGCTCAGTGAAGCAGGAAAAAAAAAAAACACATTAATTTTATAAAATCTTGACCCTTATGCAATGTCTTTTTAATATTCTCTGTAACCATATGGGAAGTACAAAAAGCACTTCTGCTGAATACCAAAGTATGATGGTTGTCTCGAGGAAAAACACTTGTGCGATTGAGTTGCAAGCTGACGTAACCAGTTTTTCCATGGAAGCCCATCTTTATTTAAAAGAATGACTGACAGATGAACTATGGCTATTCAGACTTGGATAATTGGCAGACATTTTCTCAAAATTGAATGAAATGAGCCTGTTCCTTCAAAGAAAACAACCAATAGATTTTTGTTGCCGATGAGAAATTCAAGTTTTCAAGCAAAAATTAGAATTGTCAAAAACTTGTATTTCTCACCATAAGCTTGATAGCTTCCCAGTAGATGGACTTTTCTAACGAGAACAGAATGGGATTAATGAATGTGATTTTTGCAACCATGTTTGGAAGATATGCATGACTCAATGAGTTAATATTTTCCAAATCATCAAACCATGATGTTACAAACTTGTACATAGTTAGAAGATCCATGTAAAGTTTAAGCCCTGCAAATGAATTTTAATAGAATAGAATATGAAAGGTTTCCTCTTACAGATTTCCAATTCCACTCTGCAGCTACCTCTTGGAAAATTACCATTTGTTGAGTTTTGGTGTACTATCAAGAATAATAGCCACCATTATCTGAAAAGATTAGTAAATACTCTTCCTTTTTCCTGCTATACATCACCATGGGGCCAGTTGTCTTTAAACATTTCAAACAACAGGTAGCTACAAAAGGAATGTCAAAGTTAATAGAAGCATTGAGCTACATTCTGTTTACCAACAATTTTCAGGGGCCTCCCTGGTGGCCCAGGGGTTAAGCCTCAGTGCTATCACCACGACAGCCTGAGTTCGATCCCCAGTCAGGGACCTAACTCTCATACAGCGCAGCAGATCTCTCCTGCCTTGCCCGCTGTTCTCCTTAGCAGTGAATTTCAGTGAATCTGCCTGTTCTGCTCCCCACTTGGTCTCTGGTGAACTCTCTCACCCCACCCCCCAACACACACCTCTGGCCTACCCCTCAGTTCTTCTACTAAATAAATAAATAAATAAATATTTTTGAAAGGAGTGATTTTCAAGAACATAAAGCAAATACTAGTAATTTTGTTTGGAAAAACAAGTTATTTTTCTTAAAATATATTATTTATGTTGACATCAAAAGGGTTTTTAAAAATGAATTAATAAAAATTTTTAAAGTTTGGTTTTAGCTTTAATACAGTGAATATCAACAGACAAAAGTGCAATAATTTTTAGGGTTGTAAAAGGGTCTTGAGACTGAAATATTTGCTTTTCAGAGATCCTTACTGAGGGTTTCCTTCATATTTTCCATTTTTATTTCCATAAACCCATCCATAATTCTCTCTTCAACTGTTTAGTCTGCTGTTTAACCAACTCATTCATTTTCTTTTAATTTCACCAAGTACATTTTTCCATTTGGAAATTTCAATGGATGTCTTTTCATATCTTCTCACTTAACCTGAGTAACTCCTTATTACTTTCTCATTTCTGGGAGATGCCAGCTTATTTTCCTCTGCCATTTTGGTGATCTTTCATTGTGAGTATTTGGCAGATCTCCACCTATGGGACTCCTGAGGCCTGAGTGAGGCTGGCTTCCTCCAGAGCAGGTTCTCCCTTGCTTCTGAGGGGTCCAGACATTGCTGGGGCTGAAGTTAACAGAGAAATCTCAGGTTCCATTCGCTGGCTTTCCAAGGGGCACAAAGCTGAGTTCCTGGTCACTTTTGCTTGCTGTTCATTATATCTTACTTAATTTCAACAAACTTTTTTTTACACCATTGGACCTTTCCCTCCTTTCCTGCAAACTTAGCACTGCCTTTGAAATTGTGAGACTCAAGCACATATCATAATGTAATAAAAATATTTTATTTTACCTTTTACTGTGCCACTTGGATTTATTTAACAGGGATAATGCTTTGCACTGCCTAGATGAAAACACGCGCTAATTCTGAAACTAGAATGTCCCATTCTGTAAACTCATTACAACTCTGGGCTTAATTCAGCAGTAATTCTCTTTTTCCAGCTTGCTTCTGCTTCAGGCTCCTTGTACAATAAGAGATACTGATTGGCTCCTTCCTGAATTCACTGCCTGTGCTTCTCTTTTCCTCCTACCTCTTCACCCTTCCTAGCTGATGTTTCGATGTCCTCAGGGTCAAAAGAGGAGGCTGGTGGAGAGGAAGGGGACAAAGAGTTCTTACTTGAACTAACAGCCTTCTGATCTGGGGGTTAATGAGCTTTGGGAACTCACTAGCTGTGGACATCTGTCTCTTGCAACTTCCAGCCCAAGATGGGTGCGTTTCTAAGCTGAGTGGCCATTTACAATCCACTCCACCTTGGCCTTTGTATAACAGAGGTACATAACCAGCCTTTTTGAGAACTCACCTGTTTCAGACAGACTCTCAGAGAAGTGACACTGGTTCTTTCTCCCAAGTGCCCATATCTTGTCTCTTTGAAACGATGAGACACCCTCGTCAAAACAAAACTTAAAATGATTTCTCCCTACGTCTGCTACGAGAGTTAGCCCTTCTTTTGCCCCCGTAGATTTCCAATATCAGCGTCAGCCTCCAGCCAACACACATCCAAGCTCCCAATGGCGCCAGGGACTTCCTCCCCAAACACCTAAGGTGGAGAAGAAAGCAGCGCCCTCTCTGTCGAGGGGAAGGTAGTGTGACTTATCACACAATTTTATCCTCTCCCCACAAACACGTTCCTCTCTGCACATGCACACCCCTTTCCATACCCTTGACTTACTCCCTCACGGGAGGTGCGTCTCAGAGTTTTCACACTTTCTGTGGTATCTGTTATACTGGTCTTTCAGTTAAAACTCGGGAGAAATTTCAGTCCAACACCCTGTTATTCACGAGTAAGTTCGCTTTATCCAGGAAGTAGTTGGGTATTTAGTGCACCACACTGGAGGACGCAGAAGCATGTTCTAATAATTAACTCATTTTGATTTCAGAAATGTGTGATAAAATGCCATAAAATAAGACTGCAGTACTTAGTCACACACCGAAGGTCCTGAGCTGTGAAGAATAGTGTAGCCACATCCACAGATCAATGTCATTTCTGGAAATAATGATCAAGTGCTCTGCAGCGAAGGACCTACCTTCTTTGTTATGCACAGTGCTCCGAGTACCCTTTACCGAGTGGTCCCCGCCCACTTTTACCTCATTTGAATGCACATGAGGCCATGTATTCCTCCAAATACACGTTGCATAATTATTTTCCGCTCTAGTAAATGAATAGCTTAATTAGCGCTTTAATTTGATTTTAAGAGCTGAAAAATATAAGTAGTAATGCATTCTTTTTAAAAATATATATTCTAAATAACCATACTTTGTGACTAGATTTTAAATATGCAAACTGCACAAAAAAGAAGAGCAAAAAATAGAAAAAGCAACATCTATTAAAAGCTATTTTTGACAATTAAGAGAATTTCTCTTGTTTACATTAGGGGAGAAATAGTACAAAAGTAATTGAACACATGCCAGAATAATTAGCAGCTCTTGGTTCATTTAAATTACGTGCACATTGCCATTTTAATGCATTTTTTAAACACCCACTTGCAATCCTATTTTATTCATGGAAGAAAATTAATAGCTTTCTACTAGTACGGCTAGTAAAACCCAATTTATTTCCTATTTTCTCGGAAAACATTTATCTTCCTGGCTTTATAGACCTACTTTTAATAATAATTAAAAACATAAAATAATAATTGTACTTTGGTTTTACACCATACTTCTGCACAAAAACTGGAGGCATTCTTTCACGTCAGATAATCCTTCTGTAAGAATATCGTGTTGACTCTCTGCGCTCACTGTGTAATGTGCTGGTTCTAAAGATCATCTAATATTGATAATAAGGGGATTAAGACTGTGATTTTCTTTTCTCAGAAAAATACCCCAGTGGTGCCCTAAAAATAAATTCAAGGCATGAATTTTATATATTTTCTTCCAAATTTAAGGTCACTGATAATTAGTCACAAAGTAGTGATTAGCAAGAAGTGTCTGTATGAGCACGTTTCACACCTTAGGGGATGAAACAAGGGGTAAAGAGAGCAGACAGACACTTCTCTTCGATGCTGTAAATGCAGAAAATTTGGTCATAAGGACAGCAGACCCGCTAATCTGAAAACTGTGATCCAGACCCACAAAAGCTTTGTCACTAAGTGTTACAACGTGTAACACTGACTTGCCTCACTCAGGCTGAATGGATGGAAAACATGAACAGACCTGCCTGCTGTTACTGTACCGTATCTGCTCTGGGATTCCAAGCAGATCCCCGGGAAACCACCACAGTAGCTATGACACAACCTGAGCCCTCTGGAGACGTCCAGTCCCTCTAGAGCTACGACGAACACAAGTAATTACACATCAAGGCTAAGCTATAGAAATTATTATATTGAGGTAAAGAGTTAGAAACTCCCCAAGATATAATCTGACAGAGTGCTGAGGAAGTCCACAGAAGCGGCTGTTAGTTCTGCAAGGAAGGACTGGAGAAGGTAGGAGCTGCGCCCTCCACCTGGCCAAGTCTTAAGTGGTGGAAGAGTAAGTGCCGCCACGGGGGCCATTTCCGGCTAAATGAGAACCTGTCATAGTCAATCATTGGGCAGGAACACAGTCCCACTTCATTCATACCAATGCTTGTCTAAGTTACACAAAAATCAAATAAGGGCATACCTAACACAGAATGTCTGTAAGGAAATGAAAACGAAGCAAAGTCAGAAAGTATGATGGATGATCCCAAAAGACAAAAGCAGGGATCCCGGTTGAACAATTAGAATGACACAGGCTATTTTACATTGGGCCTTTAGCTCAAGATTCGAGTCTTAAAGAGGACATTTTAAAAGGTCCGAGCTGATCACATGCTGGTAGGGAGCTGCCTGTGAGGGAAGAGTCTGCATGTCTTGGGATATCCATATTTCATGTTCTCTGATGCTCAGAATGAGGAACAACCAGCACCTAGGTTGAGACCGAGGGAGCAGGTGAAGGAGGCCATACTGCTAGCTCAAGACAACCAGGATTTCTTGCCTTCCACTAGTATCATCATTTGCTTTAAAAGATAAAAAGACTAATTATAATAGCGCCATCTTTATTTTTAGAGTCTCATTTCTTTCATTTATGATCTACAATCAAGCTATAATTGTGAAGACCAGATCCATCACCCAGGTCCTTGAAATTATACATTCATCGTTTTCAAGATATGCCTGCAGTAATAGTATTCATATTATTGTACTGCATTTTGACAACAAAATAACATGTTTAAAATGTTCTCTTTAAAAATAATAATTTTTGAAAAAGTATAACGATCTGATTACATTTTTTAAATAGTTCTTCTGGAACATGTAGCAACTCATTTGTGAGATGATTTAATTTGACATGTGAAAATTAATCAACATTCTGTCTTTGATCCATGCATGCAATTTCATTGATTTCAATGGAACCTGTCTTGAAAGGTCAAGGGTAGAATCATTCCATAATTATCTTTATCCATCCGGTCACTACACTCATTATAGAAGCCACTCCATTTTCCATACTGAGTTCTTGAAATTCAGAGTGTTAACATTATTTCTATTGAATTTATCCCTTCCAAATGCCCATTTCAAATATATCATGAAATTTGTAATATGAAATAACCAAAACAAGGAGTTACCTGAATGGATGGCAGTAATAGTTTAGACTGCTGAATATGTTAGAGACTCAACTTGCCATTTACTTCTTTAGTACATAACCTAGGGTGGAATGAAAGATACTTCCCCTGCCCCCAACCAAGAGTCTCTTATTACCACTCAGCTTTAATCCTGTTAACTTTTATACGTTTTTATCCTTCAAGAGATTGGTTTAAACTTTTATAATTTTCTCCAAATCCCTTTCCAAATTCACTTTACTCTTAGCCTCAGTAGCACCTTCCAGCCATAGTCCAACAACATAACATGGAATTTAATCAGATGCTTAACCACAAAAAAAGGCACTTCCCATTTCTGAAGCCCAAAGAATAGGTAATAAAACAACTAGTACTGAGAAAATTAAGCCAGTCCACAGAGCTCTTTTCTGATAAGTTAAAATTATTCAAACCCATAGCAAAGTAAGTAGAGCAGAGAATATTTTTTTCATTATTTTTCATCGAAAAGAACTACAAAGTCTGGATTCCTTTTTTGATGTACACATGAAAGAGCCTTGAGGGAATCAGAAGTGTTTTAGATTTGCTTTGGTACTAAAAGCTGCCATCAGGCATAGTTTATCTGCAAAGTAGATATCTATTTTAGCCTCAACTGGCAGTTTTCCCAAACTAATGACACTATGAATACAATCTTCAGGAGCCAAAAGACTCTGAAGTCAGTTCATAGCACCCAATTTTTTCTATTAAAAGCATTTATTCCCTCTATAAAATTTTACTCAAAATGGAACACGGACTTAAATATAAAACTGTTATAAACAAAAAATGGGGGGGAAACTTTGAGTTTAAGGGCACACAAAATGTTCTTAGACTTGACACAAAATCCATAATCCATAAAAGGAAAATTTGATAAATTGGACCACATCAAACTGGGAACTTTTGCTTTGCAAAATACCATATGTTGTAAACAAGTATTACCTCATAAATATATATAAATAAAATAATTTTGCATTTGGTGGAGGAAAAAACAAAGACCATGTGGAGAGGATGAAAAACAAGTTATAGACTGGGAGAAAACACTTGCATGCCACATATTCAACAAAAGACTAGTGTCAAAAAATACAAAGAACTCTCAGAAGTCAATAGTTTAAGAAATGAACAATGTATTAGAAGATGAGCAAATGACATGAACAGGTATTTCAATGAAAAGAATATACAGGTGACAAATAAGTACATAAAAAGATGTTCCACATCATTAACCACCAGGGAAATAAAGATATCACTCTAGACCTATCAGAACAACTATGATGAAAAATAGTGGCAACATCAAATGTGGGTGAGGATGCAGAAAAGAAAGGATCTCTCATCCACTACAGGTAGAAATGTAAAATGGTAAGTCATTCTGGAAAATATTTTGGTAGTATGGCAGGCTGAATGATAACCCCCTCCAAAGTTGTCCATGTCTTAACCCAAAGCCTCTGAAAATGTTGCCTTATATGACAACAGAGATTTTGCAGATGTGATTAAAATCATGAAATAGGGAAATTAACCTGGGTTATTAGCCTGGATTAGCCTGGATTATATGTGGGTGCAAAATTGGATTGCACCCAATCTTGTCACAGTGCCTGTATACAAGCAAGGCAGGATATCAAAGAGAAGATGCACAAAGCTGGCTTTACACATGGAAGATGGAGCCATGACCAGCTTCTAGAAGCTATGGAGTCAAGGACTAGAGTCCCCCTTGGAGCCTCAAGAAAGAATCAACCCTGCCAACCGTGTAAGACTCATTTCAGACTTCTGACCTGCAGAATTCTAAGAGGATAAATTTGTGTCATTTTAAGCTGTTAAATTTGTGGGGGCCTTCCTGGTGGCACAGGGAGGAATCAAGCTATCAAGTTATCACCAGCCACTGCAGAATGAGTTCAATCCTCAGCCAGGGAGATGACCCACATGGCTCACCAGACCTCTCCTGCCTCGCCCACTGCTCCCCTCAGCAGTGTACTTCAGTAGATCTGCCTGTTCTGCTCCCCACTCTGTCCCTGGTGAATCCTCTCACCCTCCCCCCATCTGTGGGCTGCACCCCAGTTCTTGTATGCACAAATAAATAAAATAAATCTTTAAAAAAAAAAAAAAACCTTGCCGCAGCAAGAGGAAACTAATGCAGGCAGTTTTTCATAAAATTACATTACCATATAACACAATAATTGAGCTCCCAGGTGACTATCCCAAAGAAATGAAAAACTTACGTTTACACCAAAACCTGCACACAGACAGCTAGAGTAACCTTGTTATAGTATTCAAAAGCTGGAAATGACCCAGATGATCTTCAGTAGGTGGTTAAACATACAGTAGCACATGAGTACAGACCACAGTGATAGGAAGGACTGTGCTATTGATACTCGAACAACTTCAATGAAGAGAATAATGCTGAGGGAAAAGAATGAGGCCCACATAGGTCACAGACATACGATTCCATGTGCAACTTTTCAAATGACAAAATTATAGAAATGGAAGGCAGATTAGGGACAGAAAGTGTGGCAAGAGGGAGAGAGGTGGCTATGGTTAGAGATGGCCAACTTGAAGGATTATCATCATTTAGGATTTTTTTAAAACTTTCTCTTTTTTCATTAATTTGTTAGTGATTTACATGTCTATAGAACTTTGGGGTTACATTTGTGCTCCCCCATCAAACTTTCAGTGTCAGTGCTCCAGGCATTTCCTTCCCCCAGCCCCTTTGTGGGAGATACAGAAACCTTCAAGTGTGATAGAACTGTGTAGAACCAAACACACACGCGCACACATACACACACACACACACACAAGTACAACTAAAACTATGGAAATCTGAAAAAGAGAACTATATTCTATCAATGCCAATATCTTGGTTATGATATTAAAGTATAGTTTTGCAAGATGTTATCATTGGGGAAAAGTGAATAAATGGTGTATGGGATTTCTTAGTCTCATTTCTCATAACTGTGTGTGAATCTGCCATTATCTGAATAAAATTTAGACTAAAAGAGGCATTTATTATCACCAGCATACTCAAATAATGCCTTCATCTCTTAATAGACATTTTATGCCCCTCATACAACCAAACATTGTTAACATTTTAATAGAACTACTGTTATAGCTGCTACAAATACAGTCACAAAGCATTTAATAACCCTTTGGTCTATGGTACACTGCATATATGATCATGATACCAATAGACTGGACCAAATAGCCTAAGTGTGTGGTAGGCAATACCATCCAGGTACATGCAGATACATTTTATGATGTTCACTTAACAACAAAATTGCCTCAGAATGCATTTCTCAGAATGTATCTCTGTTGCTAAGCAGAGCATGACTATAGTTACATTGGTATATAAAAACTTTAGTCATAGAAGAAAACTACTCTTAAATCAACAGCTTAACACTCTAAATATTTCCTTTTCTTTTTTTCATGCACATATTTCTGAAAGCCCTGCTCTACCAAATCCTTCATATCTACTACTTCTACTAGCATGCTGGTTAAGGCCTCAGGTGCTAAAATAAGATTTAGGTCAAGTCCAAGCATCACTATTTGTGACTGATTTGTCCCTAAGTTCCCCATGACTGTGCTCCTCCACGGAGAAACAGAGAAGACACTTGTACTTATCAACCAGGGTGATAGTAATGAGCAAAATAGCTACTGTGTAGTCTTCCAGAGCCTGCATCCAGCAAAACCTACCTATTCTTTGGACACATATCACATTATTTAGTTATTTTACCACAATCAGGACATACGCTATGAGGGCACATGGGCAGGGCCCAACATCAGAGCAGAGACCGTGAGGTGCAGGCTTTCCATAACGAGGGGGCCTTCATCTGTGGGTGCCATTCAAATCACTATGCCTGGAAAACTCCTTCATGCTCCATACAAATCGCCACTTTGCTCTTTTCTCTCCCTCTCTTGATGCCCAGTCTCACACTCCCAGGATCCAGGTTAATGTCTCTGAATAAACTGAATCCGGGTACTTTAAAGTAGCAACAGGTTGTGTTTCCACTTTTCACTTTAATTTAGATTTTTGGAACTTAGAAGAGATGGTGTAGTTTTGTGAAAAGAGAAAAAGCACCAGGTCACCAAGTTGTAACGTTTTTAAAAGTTGTGGTAAAAATCTGAGTTTATCATTTTATTCACTGTAAGTATGCAGTTTAGTAGTGTTAAATATATTCATATTGTTGTGCAAAAGATATCCAGAACTGGGCCTTCCTGGTGGCGCAAGGAGTTAAGTCTCAGCATTATGAAGCTATCACAGCTACTGCAGCACGAGTTCGATCCCCAGCCAGAGAGCTTCCCACATTGTGCAGCAGACCTCTCCTGCCTCGCCCGCTGCTCCCCTCAGTAGTGCATTTCACCTGCTCTGCTCCCCGCCGTGTCTCTGGTGAATCCTCTCCCCCCCCCCCCCCCCCCATACATCTGGCCTACACCCCAGCTCTTGCATGCATAAATAAATTTTTTTAAAAAGATACTCAGAACTTTTCATCTTGCAAAACGAAACTCTATACCCATTTGAAAAGATTCCCATTTCCTCTGCAGTTCCTGGAAATCACCATTCTGTTTTTTCTTTCTATGAATTTGACTATTTTAGACACCTGGTATAAGTGGAATCATACAGTAGATGTCTTTTTATGGCTGGTTTCCTTCACTCAGCACATAGCCTCACTTGCTATAGCAAGTGAAGAATTTCCTTCCTTTTTAAGACTGAATAATCTCTCATCTATATATGTCACATTTTCTTTATCCATTCATCCACTAATGGATATTTACTTGCTTCCACCCTTTGGTTATTATGACTAATGCTGCAACGTGCACATGCAAATGTCTCTTCAAGACCCTGTTGTTGTTTTTTAAGATTTATTTATTTATGCATACATGAACTGGGGTGCAGGCCAGAGGTGTGGGGTGGTGAGAGAATTCACCAGAGACAGCAGGGAGCAGAACAGGCAGATCGACTGAAGTACACTGCTAAGGATAGCAGCAGGTGAGGAAGGAGAGGTCTGCTGTGCCATGTGGGAATCTCTCTGGCCGGGGATCGAACTCATGCAGCAGTGGCTACAGATAGCTTCGTAGGCTGAGACTTAACCCATTGTGCCACCAGGGAGGCCCAAGACCCTGTTTTAAATTCTTTTGGATAAATACCCAAATGTGAGATTGCTGGATCATACAGTAATTATATTTTCATTTTGGGGAGGACCTCCCATTCGGTTTTTCAGTTGCTGCACCATTTTACAATCCCACCATGGAGTACAAAGATCCAATTCCTCCACATCCACACCTGCATTTGTTAATTTCTATTTGTTTCGTAGCCATCCTTACGGATGTGAGTGACTCCCTCAGGTGGCCTTGACCTCTAGTTCTCTTACGATTAGTGCTGTAGAGCATTTTTTCAAATGCTTGTGGGCCATTTGCATGTCATCTTTGAAGAAATGTCTATTCAAGCCCTTTGCCCATATTCTAATTAGGTTATTTATTTTTTACTCAGTTGTAAGAGTTCCTTATGGATTTTGGATGTTAAAAGAAATAACTTTGAAGGCAGAAATAAAAAGAGGTAGTTTTTTTAAATCTCGTGAGTCAATAAATAATCTTATTGACTATGTCAGCAGCCTGGATGCATCTTATGTTCTCCAAATTTGAGGCAGTGTCTCATGCTTTGTTGTTCTCTAAGGTAGCTTGTCAGTGTTTTCACTCAGGACCCACCCTGTGTTTTTTGTCAGTGGCTTCTCTCTCCTTTTTATTGGCCAAGCCAGGAACTCCAGTCTCTTCCTTCTCCCCTACTTTTTTTTTTAAAAGATTTATTTATTTATGCATCCAAGCTGGGGTATAGGCCAGAGGCATGGGGCAGCGAGAGGGTTCACCAGAGACAGAGTGGGGAGCAGAACAGGCAGAGCTACAGAAATACACTGCTGAGGGGAGCAGCGGGTGAGGCAGGAGAGATCGGCCACGCCATGTGGGAATCTCCTTGGCCAGGCGTCGAACTCACGTTGCCGCTGCCGACAGCTCCATAGCGCAGCGCTTAACTGCTGCGCCACCAGGGAAGCCCCCCTCCCCTACTTTTAACCAATTTCCAAATACCACCCACTTCACCCTTGGCTAGATAACCCCACAGGAATTAAGAGCCTTCTTAGGATACCAGTGAGGCAAGGGCTCCAAATGCATGAAAACAAAATTTGATAGAAGTGGCTATTTGATATTTTTCTTAAAATATCAAAGTAATTGCTATAGGAAAAAAAAACAGAAAATTACTGGATTTGTGGCATTTGTTTTATACTCCGGTATTGTTATTTCAAATAACACGAGTGCTAAAGGAGACACTGTTAGCTTCTCAGTTCTGAGGGTCTCTAAACTTCTTCATCTAACACAAGTTTTACCCTAAAGTATCTTCCATGCTGCACTGATCTTCCCCATGTAAATTCACAGCCCACGTTCAGTCTCCCTAGTACCACTTATATGACTTGCTCTCTTTTTTAAAAAAGATTTATTTATTTATGCATACAAGAACTGGGGTGCAGGCAGAGGTGTGGGGTGGTAGGAGGATTCACCAGAGACAGAGTGGGGAGGAGAACAGGTGGATCTACTGAAATACACTGCTGAGGGGAGCAGCGGGCGAGACAGGAGATGTCTGCTGTGCCATGTGGGTCAGCTCCCTGGCTGGGGATCGAACTCGTGCTTGCAATGGCTGTAGATAGTTCACAGTGCTGATTTTCTCTTTTTAAACAAAAGCCCTTGCCTTGAGCCTCCTCTCCTTAGACTCACACCTCTGCTACCTGGATTATCCTCTGAAAGAGAGATCTGTTCACATCACTCCCCTGAAGGAAAGATGCCTCTGACTTCCCACCACCTGCAGCCAAGCCTAGATTCTTTAGGGTAAATGTCAAGGCTCTCTGACATCTGAACCCAAACTGCCTTTTGAGCTTTGTCTTCTACCACGTCCTTCCACGTACCTTGCCAGGCTAGACAACCTTCTGGTCATGTATCTCCAGGGAACGCTCATCCTGTTCCCTTGATCTGGAGCTCCTGCCCACCTCCCCCCAACACCTCCCACCCAAACAATGATCCCGCTCATTGTTTAGATCAATGGAAAGTTTGTGAGTTGAATTCAGTCACATGGTGCTCAGGAACCCATTACACTCTCCACCTGTGACCCAAACCTGGTGGTGACACAAACACAAGAATAAAAGGCCTGCCCTCCCAAGTCTACCTTCTAGCTTCATGATATGGAAATCATAACTACTCCACACCTGCTTCCCAGAGCAACCCACCCCAGTTTGCTTGTGCCAAAAAGGCAACAGCTTTGCCCTCACAGCTGGCCTTTGACCTCTGGTATCCAACCTGAGCTCTCTTTACTTGCGTCTCCCAGGTCTGCCTTTCTGAATCAAGATCAGAATTTGGGCACTTCCTCCACCACTGCTGGCAAGTTGTCGGACCTTCTAGTATTTGCACAGCACAATTCCTGCTGCCAAATATGTGCAATTGTAAGTTTAAGATCTACCCTCAGCATCCAGCTGACAAACTTCTGGTTTCTATCACAGACTCAGCCCTGGACAGTAAAAATAACAGTGTGACCCAATACCACATTCAGTAAAATACAGAGTGCCCTGTGGTGTCATTGGCACCCACCTTGTATGCTAATGAGATCAGTACCTTCTACTCTAAGGTTGAGTCCTCCTACCACAGGAAACAATTTTGTATTCACCATGACTAAGTCACTACCACATACAAATCCTTCCAATTGCTGATAAGTATTATCTCTATATTAGAACTCAGTAAACTGAAATAAATAACAAATCCTGAAAATCAGGATTATTTTCTCCAGTTACCAACAGTCAGAGTCCAAGCTTCCTTCCTTTCAGAGAGAGTGCTGCTCAAAAGCTCAGTTGGTCATATCTAGAAAGCCAGACAAGGGATGGCAAATCCTGGACTGATTTGAGAATACAGAGTGACTTAGGCAGATACAGGTTTTCAGGAGTACAGCTCTTCTTCCCTTGACCTTGACCCCAGTGTCATCCCCCTCCTTATCTGTGATATCACACAGGTTACTTACTCTGTCAGAAACTCAGGCACATTCGCAGGGAATAAAGAAATTAGACTAAGTCAAAGAGAATCCAGCTGTAAGCTCATCCTCACTGATTTAAAAGTTTAACAACCAAGCGACCATTTTGAGTAACAGTCTAAAAAGCAGCAATCTGGTGAAACCTAAGCTCATTCATTCATTCATTTCAGCCCTAACACCATGTGCTTTGAGTCACAGTGTCCTGTTCTTCAAAGGACATGAGGACTCAAACACTTACCCTACTCAGAGTCCTCTTGGGGGTGCTTCAGTGCCACAAAACAGTTGGACTCCAGCCTCTGTAATATCTAAGCATGAATAGAGAAGGATGGAGCATACTACAGAGCTGTTATATCTCTTAAAAGATCATAATTTTTCAAAGACTACAATAGACCCTGATGAATGAGTAAATATGGCCCTCTTCAGAGTTGGTGACTGTGTCATAAAAAAGATCTGCACTCCCATTTAGCCAATGTATTCCTCACTATTGAGTATTTTCCCTGTCCATTCCAAGACTTTCATTACCAAATACAGTTTCATTCAAGTGCTATCATTTTGCAATTTGCTGCATAGAGATGCATTGAAATGACATCAACTCGTCCATTTTCACCATCAGATGAAATTGCCAGGTGTGAGAAGCAGTTCTCTGTATATGAAAAAACTTCCATTTTAATGCACTTTTGCAAACACATCTTCAAGGGGGAGAAGTAACTTGACAATGTTCATGCATTAAATTAAGGCTGAAAGTATCGCATGAGAAGAGACACCCAAACTTAGCTCTGTATCGCATCACAACACTGACATCTGTTGGCTACAAATGTACTTCCTCTGTCTCTCCTTTGCAGCTGCAGAGCTCCTTATAAAGCACATCTCTTACTGATCCTGAACCACCTCAGGAACGCTATGTCCTTCCTTCCCATCAGATTACAAACTCATGTCCATGGTTTCTCATGTTAACCTTCAGCTCCCTATGAGACAAGACTTTATGCCATTTTAATTCTTTTCTAAAACAAAAATCAGACCTCCGTGCCTGAAGCCCCGTTCATCCAAACACAAGAGACAAAAATGAGAATGGTCATTTTACTGGCACAATTCTGAAATATAAACTATAAAGAAGATTACAAAGATGTTTATGAATATCTCACATGTCCCCCATACAAATGCTTCCTGACATTCACCCTGCTAAATAGTCTCTCTTCCCTAACTCTTCTTTTTAATCCACTCTCTTGACCCCACCCCTCATTATGTTCTCTTTCCTGTGATCCTACACTTCTCTTTTTCTTGCTCTGCCCATTGACTATGGGAATCCACAAAAACTTCTATCCAGTCCTCTGGACCTTCTCCTCAGTTTCCAGAAGCCTGTCACCTAGAATAAGAACTCATGGTCTTTCCTCTCCTGCATCTCCTGAGGTTTCAAAGACTTAGACTAAGAGGAATTACCTAAGTCCCTTCTCCGATGGTGGGATGTCACGCCCTATCAATATCTGTGGTTTTAACATTATAAAAACTGAGTTATTGTCCTCCCCTCTGAATCATCACCCCATTTCAACTCCCCTAATTCTATGAAATGCAGCACTATCCTCCCAGCCCCTTTATTTGCAAACTAGATGTGGTATTGCGGCTGCTCCTCTCTCTTCTCCCCAACAGCACTCCAGATCCGTGCCCACAGCAGGAGTTCTGGGCTCCCACCCCACATACGGGACCCCCTCTTTCACAGTGCTCATAGTTCAGCATCTGCAATGGTTCTCTGATCATCGAGAACAGATTATTCTAACACTGAGCTAAGTCTCTGCTTGCACTCGACATAAATGTGTTGTATCTTGTGTGTATTCTTCTCCCTCTCCCAGCTACATCTCCCAGCTATTACACACTCCCAGAGGAAGAACAAGAGTCAGTCTTCATAGAGCTCCTCAGTGAAGGCTCAATAAATGCCACCCACTGAATCCAATAATTTGCTTTGTGTAATACTCTATCTAGGATCTTCTGGGGTGCCAGGGTGCCTCTGGGTCCAACCCTTTTTTTTTTCATATACTTCTAATTGAGGGATTTCAGGGGAGGTGACATATAAAATCTAAAATGAAGCATGATATTTACAAAGAAAAAATTCTATTACCTCCTTTGTGACTATGTTGATTTTCACAAAAGGAAAATAAGCATGAAATAAGCAATTAGGTCCAAAGTATAATTATTATTAATTGCAATTAATATTAATAATAATAACATGTCTACTAAAACAGGGCCTAGCACATAGCACATGGTATATAACCATCTCATTTAATTATAAGAACACACTTTTAAGTGGTCTTCTTGCTACTTCTGAATTTAAGCATCTTTTCCCCAGTTTTCCTTTCTTGAAAGAGCCCATAACTGAGGGGCAGGAGCCATCTGGAAGACTCACTGCTGAGAGCCTCCAACAGAGCAGAGGTTTGGTTAGCCTGCCAGAATATAGCTGAAAAAGAAGCGCCAGGGATGATGGGCCTCTCGTGTCTTCACAGGGTGGCTGCTGGGAAGTCACAGGGAAATCCTAGCGGTGCAGAGCCTATTCCCAATGCAGACACCTAATGCAGACACCATCAGTCCTGCAATTCACCCACTCTATATGCACCACCATCACCTGGTCTATAAGTCAGTGAGGGACACGCTGTCAATTGCAATGCCATCTTAAGCACACGGAGGCTGTGTGTCCAGCGTTCCTGGACAGACACACAGACCAGTCCCAGACCAAAATCTCTTCAAACCATTCAATTTAGCACTCCTCAAAGAGATATAACTGTCAAGTAAATTTGTTAAAGCTTTTAAGCACGTCGCACCACAGTTCTGAAAAATTATTTTTCATTTATGTGCTGTACATGATCGCTTTGTGTGAAGGCATCGTATATATTGTGCTGCACAAAAATAATTGATTACTCATGAGTGACAGAGTAATTGGCACTACCCTGGTTATTCAGCTATTTTTATGCATTATAATTACCAGCCTCAGTACTCTAGACAGAATTTAATGTTCTTGAAAATTAATATTATGGAAGGACTTGATACAAAAGAATGTAATGTTCTTAATTTAAAAACTTGCCACACACTGATAGAGACTCACTTTGTTGGATATTTATCAACATCTTGTTTTAATCATTTCAACCCCCTTTATCAAATTTCAGAGTCTGCAGCTCATGTCAATGTACTGCAACTGATTTCTAGTAAGCTTACGATCTGGATTAGTTTGCAGCAATAATATTACATGTTTAATGTTTTGTTGAAGACCTAGAATCTTTTGCCTACTGACCTGCATTATAGTTGTGAGATTCTGGAAAAGAAAAGAAAAAAAAAGAGTCATCTTTATATGACCCTAATCAGTGCCTGTGTGCTAAGGTTGCATCTCCTGCACCTTTGGCCTACACCTCAGATTTCTACACAAAAAAATACACAATTCAACAATAAAAAACAAACAACCCAATCAAAGGGCACAGATATGAACAGACAATTCACCATGAAGGGTATCCAGAAGGCTGATAGATATGTGAAAAAAATATTCATCACTTCCAATAAGAGGCAGGTTGAAACTACTACATTAAATTAAACAAAAGGTACTTCACATTTTTAGTAATGTCACCTTGTATCTTATTTGTATAAGACACTCGCATCCTTATTTGTATATTCTCTCTTATTTTTGTAGCGAACAAACTGATTTTCAAAGTATAAAATATAAAAAAACAGATGTAAATCAAAGAATCATAGAACATCTTACTATATTAGCTTTAAGAAAATAAAAGTTAGAAAAGACAGGGCTGGAATTAATCTTAAATTTGAAGCCAAGATGCCAATATTTCTTCACAATCAGATTAATAGATTAGCAAAATTTCAAGTAGCTGGCTATATTGTTCTAAAATATATCAGTTTAATAATTAAAGTACATCTGCCAACTTGATTAACTCCCATAAATTTGCATAGAGAAAATGCTTATTATCTCATACGATCTTCAAAAATTAACTCAAAATAGTAGACCCAAAATGATATAGTTCTTACTATAATTAGTAAAACCATAAAATCTTAGAAAGAAACAGGAGTAAGTCCTTCAGACCTTGGTTTAGGCAATGGTTTCTTAGACATGAGACAAAAGGCACAAGTGACAAAAAAAATAGTAAATAAACTGGACTTCATCAATATTAAAATTTTGTCCTGTAGAGGACACCACCAAGAAAGGAAAAAGACAACCCTCAGAGTGAGAGAAATATTTGTAAATTATGTATCTGAAAAAGGTTCTGGTATCATGAATACCTAAGGAACTCTCAATACTCAACCCAACCAAAAATAGGCAAAACATTCTAATAACTATTTCTCTAAAGATGATATAGAAAAAACCAATAATCACCAGAAAAAACATTCAACATCATTAAGGAAATACTAATCAAAACCATTATTAAAAAATTTAAAAAAAAAATCATTATGAGACACTGCTTCACACCCCCTAGGACTAAGATCAAAAAGACAATCACAAGTGTTGGAAAGTTGTGGAAACACAGGAACCCTTGTCTATTACTGGTGGGAATGTAAAATGGCACAATTACTTTGGAAAACAGTTTGGCAGTTCCTTAAAATTTTAAACATAAAAAATAAATTTAGGGGCTTCCCTGGTGGCACAAAGGGTTACGTCTCAGCACTATGAAGCTCTTGCAGCCACTGCAGCACAAGTTCAATCCCCAGTCAGGGAGTTTCCCACATGGCACAGCAGACTTCTCCTGTCTCGCCCACTTCTCCTCTCAGAGGTGTATTTCAGTCAGTCCACCTGTTCTGCTCCCCACTCTATCTGGTGAATCCTCTCACCCCCAGCACCTATGGCCTATACCCCAGCTCTTGTATGGATAAATAAAAAAAATAAATCTTTAAAAAAATAAATAAATAAATTCAGACACCTGTGACCCAGCAATACTGCCCACGGGTATATACCCCCCCAAAATCGAAAACACACATCCACACAAAAACTTCTACAAGAAAGTTCATCACAGCATTATTCACCATAACCAAAATGGAAACAACTCAAATGTCCCCTGATTGAGGAATAAATAAAATACGGTATATTCATACAATGGGATATTTTTCAACCATTATAAGCAACTGATTTGTAACACAACATGGATGATCCTTGAAAACATTAAGCTAAGCGAGGGAAGCCTGACATAAAAGACCACATATTGTAGGATTCCGTTTGTATGAAATGTGCAAAACAGGCAAATCCATAAAGACAGAAAGCAAATTGATAGTTTCCAGGGACTGGCAAGCTGGCATTGGGGAAACTGTAGTGGAGGTGGCCTTTCTTTCGGGAGTGATTAAAATATTCTGAAATTAGACACAACTGATGGCTTGTGCAACTCTGAACACTCTAAAATCCACTGACTTGTGGACTTAAAAAGGATAGGTGCCATGCTATGTAAAGCATATCTCAATAAACTGTTACTTCTTCGCAAGTGCTTCTTGATAGGTAGGGTCCTGTGCTCTGAGAAGGGAAGGAGTTTCCAGAGATGGAGCCTGGGAGGTTAACTCAAAATAGCAGATCCAAAATGATATAGTTCTTACTATAATTAGTAAAACCATAAAATCTTCACTTTTATGGGAGAGGACAGAGTCCCTCTCTAGAGCCCCAGGTTCTTCACCCTTGGCCTTCCCCTTTTCTCTTAATCCAGAAAATCAGCCATATGTTGACATTACTTTAGGTACATCAGCTTCTTTTGACTTCCATTTTCTTTTCCAAGAACCCATACTACTACTGAATACTACTGTTACGAGTGTACAGTAGAGTGAGGGCATTAATCCTGACTCTACCAGATGGGAAACTTCAGTCATGTTTTCTACCTCCTACTCACGGCAAAATGGGGGTAATTATACCAAACTCACATACTGTGGCGAATAAAACAATGTAAGTAGCACTTCCTGGGCCCCTTGACACAAAGTGAGCACTCTAGAATTGCAGCTATGATGAATTCAGTAGCCTATCCCAGTTCTAAAATTCTCTGAGATATCTAATACAATTACAACTTAAGTATGGTCTATATAATAAAATAGTAATGAACACATAATAGTAGCTCTATGAGCTTAACATACAGCTTAAAATAATAAGAAAAAGTTGAAGTCTCCTCCTCACTCACAAGCATACCCATTACAACAGGGGGTACTCAAATGCTTTTCTCCACCTCCTGCCAGTTGCTTTCTTTCTTTTTCTTTTTCAGTTGTTTGATTTCTTAGCTAGAACAGCATATCATGTCCAGTAAGCTTTGATATGTCAGTTCAGCTGTTCCCAAATACACATTTTCTCGCCATCATCTGGCTAGATTGTGGACCATGACTTTCTTATCATAGCCAAAAAAGTTACTGTTCTGTGTGCTACACACTTGCTGGAGGTGCAAGTGTAAGTCTATGGTGAGCCACAATGACAAATACTTTTCTGAGTCCCAACGAAGACATTTAGCGATGGCTCAAGGGATTTACCTACAAATGTTGACGCTTGCATGCTTGATATGCTATTTCTTAAGATTGCCAAGCGAACATTATTGGCATCATTTGCAAAATGACAAAATGACAGGGACATTTCCACCAACTGTTTTTGAAAAACTGACTTCCAGTTCTCAAGGTGTCTCCCCTTCTCTTCACACAGTAATTTATCTAAAAGTTAATTACCCACAATTAGTTCCTCCACTGAGTTAGCCCAGCAATCTGAAAGTGAAGAAAAAGGGAAAATTCCATCACTTGATCTCAGGGATGCCATTGTTTTTTCTCAGAAAATAGAGAAACAGAAATGTCAGCATTAATCATAGTAATGGCAACAACATTCAGTACCTGTGATGAAAGTCCCTGTTTTAAGATAATTAGTTCTCATTTTGGTTTTAAATAAATATATACTACACCAAGAAACAGCAAGCTGTGGTTATTTATACCTAGAGTCATTCAAATCTCTGCAAGCCTATCACCATACTATAAAATAAAATAAAATAAAACAAAATTAAATTAAAAATTCTAGTGTTCCTAGGTCAGCCCATCTGTGGTAAATTTGCAAAGGGGGGGTGGGTAGGGGAAGGTGGGAGATAGGACAATAGATGTGCATTTCAGATGATCCCTCTAAAACTTATTAGGGTTTCAATAGCAAGCTTGTCCTTCATCTTCAAGGATGCATGCCCCTGGGGAAATAATAACCAGGAATACAAATGACACATTATGTTGAAAAACTTAGATAAATGAAAATGATACCATTCAACAAATTATCCCATTGTACCTACACTGGTAAATTATGTGGGCATCATCAAAACAGTTGACATGCACAATGACATTTAGAATAACATTGCTCCATCTTGATCTTTTTTTGTCATCTGCAAGATTCCACAATGAAGGCATCCTATAGGGACTTACCATTCTCTCAAACTGGAATACTGAATGTAGGTCCACAGGCTTTGTGATGTAGACACATAATAGAGATATTGATTCCAAAAAGGTGACCCAAACAACTTCTAGAAAATTTTGGACATATTAAAATAAAAAATATTTTGCATTCAAATGGATGACCTATTAGAAAGTCTATACATTTGCATACTTTCTTGAAAGGGAGTGGGCTCCAGAGCCAAAGGAGCTGGGTTTGAACTTTGGTTCTGCTAAGCTGTATTGCATTAGGCAATTTAACTTCTCTGTGCTTCAGTTTTCTCCTCAGTAAAATGGAGATAGAAATAGCATATCTCATAGGGTTGTAAGGAGAATGACATGAGTTAACATATGTGAAACAGTGTCTGTTGCAAGGGAAGTATAGTATGAGTAAGTTAGTATTTCTATGGTAGTAGAGATGGGGGCTCCCGTAGGGTGGCATTTGAGCATGTCCAACATAAAATGAGCCCCTTGCCTTGCACATAGGGATGTTTAGAGCCACAGATCCAACCTGACTGCGATCTGGACCAACAGATGAGCCCTTCTATCCGCAATGTCATGAGGTGCTCATGAGTACTCTTTTCTCCAGGTAACTTCAACTCCTGAACATCCATGGGATTGGGAAAAGCATGCTCTGCCAGCAAGCACAAATTAATTGAAATGCCATAATGAGACCATCCGTGTAATACCACTTTGCAGAAAATTGTGATCCAGTACTCTATCACAATATTTTAAAACATTTTTGATAATTCCAGAAAGCATCTCTAGATCCAGTAATCTTCCAGAATCATTATTATGAACATGAATTATGACTACACTGCACAGGTGCAGATATAGAAGAACAACCACTTGAACCTGCATCCACTATATCCTAGCCGTAGTCTTTTTTTTTTTAAAGATTTATTTTTTATTTATACATACAAGCTGGGGTACAGGCCAGAGGCGTGGGGCGGCGAGAGGGTTCACCAGAGACAGAGCGGGGAGCAGAACAGGCAGATCAGAAACACACTGCTGAGGGGAGCAGCGGGCGAGGCAGGAGAGGTCCGCCACGCCATGTGGGATTCTCCCTGGCCAGGCATGGAACTCGCGTCGCCGCTGCCAACAGCTCCACAGTGCAGCGCTCAATCGCTGCGCCACCAGGGAGGCCCCCGAGCAGTAGTCTTTCTTTACCAAATGTCCTGACATGAGGATGCTCAGTTACTATTCGTGTGTTTTCCTACTTTGTTAATTTTCCAGTTGTTCAGCCCCTGGGCAATGACGACTTTATCATGTCCTCTTTTTCTATAATAATGTATTATTTACCCAGCCCCTACCAGTTCACATAGATTTATTATGCTCTGAATTTGCACACAAAAATCAAACATGCAGACCTAGTAATCTCTGGAATAGTTGTTCTGGCATTTTCATCTATAAGAATTCCTTTAATTTCCTTTCCCTAAAACGATGTTTTGAAAGATTTTATCTACTGAAATATAATCATTGGCTAATGATTTATGTTGAAGGATATCTAGGTTGTCTTCAGCATTTAATACTACAAATAAAGCTGATATGAGCTCTCATGTACAGGTTTTTGTTTTCACTACTCTGGGATAAATATATTTTTTGTTTTATTTTTTATTATTATTTATATCTTTTACATTATTGTGTATTCCCCATAGGTTCCCCACCACCGATTCACCCGTGAAACATCACCATAGTCCCTTGTGCTCTTTTTTCCCTGTTTTGAACCCTTATCCAATTGCTACATGTATAGTAGATGCATGTTTACTTGTACAAGAAACTTCCAAACTGTTTTCCAGGGTGAATGCACCACTTTCTTTATATTCCCATGAGCAATGTTTCAATGACCTATTTTAGCCACATCCGCGACAGCATTTGATGGTGTCCTTATTTTTCATGTTATTCATTCTGGTAGGCACGTGGTAATATTTCATTGCATTTTTTAAAAAGATTTATTTATTTATGCATATAAGCTGGGGTATAGGCCAGAGGTGGGGGCAGGTGAGCGGATTCACCTGTGACAGAGTGGGGAGCAGAACAGACAGATCTACACTGCTGAGGGGAGCAGCGAGTGAGACAGGAGAGGTCTGCTGCGCCATTTGGGAAGCTCCCTGGCCAGGTATTGAACTCGTGCTGTGGTGGTTCTGGATAACTTCATAGTGCTGTGACTTAACCCATTGTGCCACCAGGGAGGCCCTTCATTGCAGTTTTAATTTGCAAATCTCTAATGGCTAGTGATGTGCATCTTTTCATGAGCTTATTTGCCATCTGTATGTCCTCTTTAATAAAATGTCTGTTCATATATTTTGTCTATTTTCTAACTGCATTGTTTAATTTTTGCTGTCAAGTTTTGAAAAAAAAAATACATGGTTTGCAAATATTCTCTCTCGGTTTGTAGCTGATCTTTCCTCTTCTTCACATAATCTTTCACCAAAGTTTAAATTAAAAGTTCCAATTTGTCAATTTCTCCTTTCATGAATCATGCTTTTTTGTCACATATGAGAACCTTGCAGCTGGAGACACTGAACCTGCAACTCATGTGGATTTGCTCAGAACTTCTTAGATTTAACACTGAAAGACCCATACAAACTGGGACAGCTGGTCAACCTACCTGGACACGATGGGATACTGACATTCTTTTGTACCTATGGAGCCTCAGCTGAACACTGGAGGGGCTACTGGTAGAAGACACCACATGCTATGACTCAGGATCAGAATGTGATGGCACTAACACTGAGTGGATGTGATGCTACGACATTCTGATATGCACACATAGTAACTGACATCTCCTCCCTCATTATGACCAGCATGATGCTCTGGAAAGGAAGACTGGCAGGTAAATAGAGTTCTACTGACGTGTCACCCTGTAACCAGGCTGAGTCCAAAGTCTGATGGAGGTCGTGCCCCCTGGAGGGGTTTTGCTGATGAAAATGAATAGCCCCAGGGAAAATGCTAAGTTTGCAGTTTGGGGTGGAGAGTCTGATGAGAAATTAAAGGGACTGAAGGAGAAGGGGAAGGCAGTTGTCATGATGTAGGAATAGAGGAATCAGCAGCAGAAAATGAAGCTGCCAAGATTGAGAGTTTGGAAATCAGACACCAGTTTTTGAGCCGCCGCGATATAGTGTTTCGGATTGAGCATTTTTGGAATCTTTCGTGACTTTGGGGCCAGCGACTTTGGAGGCTTTGCAAGTGGCCAAGCGACGAAAACTGCTCCCAGTTTTGTCTTTACTGCAGCCGTAGGAAGAAGGCAGAGGCCCAAAGTGGGTGCCTTCCTAAATGCATGAGTGCAATCTGTTGGGCCGTCTGGCCACTGCAGTTGCTGTTTGCAGTGTTGTTGGCCTGGTGCTGTGCTGGGGCACCATTGCAGTTCCGGAAGCATCTCCAGTTGTGTTCTGTGTCATCCGCATGAGTTGGAACCTGGCCTACAGTCTGGCTGTTGCGTGTCTGCAGAAGAAGGAAGACGCCATTGTGGAAACGTGGCCTACTGTTTGGAAGAGGAGCTCCACCTCAGCAGTGGCGGGAAGACTCCACCTTTGTTACTTTTCTGGGACTTAAAGGACTGGACATTGCTTTAAGTAAGGTAAACGGCCATATGTTGACTTCAGTAATTCTTTGCTTTTCCCTGTTTGTTAAATAAATCCCAACATTGTTGTTGTTCCCTAAACCTGAGTAGTCTTGCAAATGTGTGTGCAGGTGCAGAACCAATATAGTAACCGTAAGCAATTGAGGCACTGCCTTTGCCTAAGTTTAAAAGGTCTCATTTTTCCTGTATCAACCCCAGTGTCCTCTCAGAGTTTTAGAGTATGTGCCTGTGGCAGTTTTTCCCACCCACACGCTTCCTTGTCTAGCTCAACCCTTTGGAATTTCAACCCAAGGAATCCTCATTCCTTCATTACTACACACTAGATTCCCCTGGAGAGTTCTGCAAAAATGCTGATGATTGGAAGCCCCAATAAACCAACTGAATGTGACTCCCAGGGGAGTGTAAGTGGGGCACAGGCACAACAGTGGACTGTCAGGTTTCACATTCTCTGCACTACATTCCAAGACAGGGATGACATCAATTTGCCACCTCTGTACTCCCAGTGCCTGCAGAAAGTGGGCATCAGACATATATTCAGTAAATTTGTTTTGTGAGTGAATAATTTAGAAATAGGGGCCTCCCTGGTGGCGCAAGGGGTTAAGTCTCAGCACTGTGAAGCTATCACAGCCACTGGAGCACAAGTTCAATCCACAGCCAGGAAGATTCCCACATGGTGCAGCATACCTCTCCTGCCTCACCCGCTGCTCCCCTCAGCAGTGTATTTCAGTCAATTTGCCTGTTTTGCTCCCCCACTCTTTCTCCGGTGAATCCTCTCATCTCCCCCCCCCCACCGCTCCAATCCCCACACCTCTGGCCTACACCCAAGCTCTTGTATGCATAAATAAATAAATCTTTAAAAATAATAATTTAGAAATGATCAAAGATTGGGACCAAATGTCATTATTTGACTCTCCTCCTTGGAACTGAAGAATCAAATATTTTGACTCTCCTGCTTGGAATCGAAGAATCAAATCAGGTGCAAGATAAACCTCTCTAAAGCTAAACTGACCCCCAAACCATTCCCAATCTCCAAAATTGCTAATGGAGTTAAAAAATCAAGCAATGCCTGATTGCCTCAATGGGCATTTTTATTGTCATCACTTTTGCCATAGAAGTTTCAGCTTTGGGACAATGAGACCTGTGCCTCATCTCCAGGTAAGGGTCTAGAGTACCAGTGTCAGCAGGGAGCTGGTTACAAATACAGACTTACCAGCTCCAACCTAGAGCAACAGAATCAGAAAGCGCATTTGTTAAGTGGCAGTTCACAGGCGGTTTAAAGTTCGAGAAAACCCCACGTAACCCACGTGGCTGAGCAGTCACTGTGGGAGAGTATCAGGTGACTCCACATGGAGGGTCCTCAGTACCTGGGAGAATGTATGGAGAGAGGAGACCCTCAGATGCATTTGGAGGAAGGGGTGGAGCCACACAGAGGCCCAGTCACAAAACTCTCCAAAGCATTTAAGGACCAGAATCCTTAACGTGTCACATCTACGTCTTGAATTGGAAAGATAAGTGCACAGACACATTGACACAGCAGAGAACAGCCTAGATACCTTCTAGTGTGTTTATTTTTACTTCCGGAGGATTGGGGAGAAGACAGGGCCATGAGCTATCATCCTGCGGCAGATGGGAGAATATGGTCGTGTCTGAATTCCCTGGTGACTGAGGCAAGCTCTTTGGGGTTTGCTCCCAGAGGCAGGGTGGGTGGGCCTCCAGCTCCCTCCCCCAAGTGGCCAGAATTTTGTGATTCCCACATGACGTCCACTGTGCTGGGCAAGCCCCTCAGCACCAAGATCCCTTGGAAACCTTTGCTGCGCTCTCCCGGGCTGGCATTTAGTTATCCTGTGGACATCCTCACCAGCATTTACAATTAATGGCTATTATTTTCGTCATTTATTTAAAAGCAGCCTTCTCCATAGTTTGCAGATGGGAAGGAGTGGCTATGGTCTTTTCTTCTGAATCACAGGAGAACTTAGACCTGTGAGGAAATCATTGGTTTTTTGCAAATTCTATAGTCTGATTATGCCCTTTAGGAAATTCTGTCCAGACTATGATATTGCCTATGCATCCTTTCTTGCAGAGACCATCGCTGAAGTTCACTGAGCACAGCTCCCAAACCAGGGTGAACCAAGGGAACAGCCAAAACCTCAACTTACTCCATCTTTAGCACCTCTCTGCCCTCCACATAACCTGCCCAGAGCAACACAGACACACAAGCACCAGAATGCACGATGTCAGTATGAAACTCCATTGAAACAATTATGCTTTGCCCTTGATGAAATGGCTTAAATTACTTTCTGCTTTACAACATGATACACAGAAAACATTTTCATGCCACAGGCCATGGTTCGAGGCAGTTTTTGCATTCTGCATCAGGAGGAAATTGATTAATGTGAATGTTTTAGCTGTGGTTGTTGTTTGTGTATAAACTTTTGTTAAAACAAGTACGGCAGAATAAATGACCTTTATGTAGACACCTATTAAGGCACTAAAAGGCTTGGCTACATTCATCTGAGACGCGTACACATAAGGAGTGGAACAATGAGGGGATCAGCAGCTGCAAGGAGTTGAATTGAATTCTTCAACAATAGAAAAGTTTTTCAGACCCAAATACCAGCAATCAAAGAGAATTTTTGTAGATAATCCCAGAGAAAGAAAATAATAAAATTAAAAAAAAATGCTAGCCAACTTTGCACCCGTTAGCATAAGGTCGCCACCTGAAACATGTCAGCTTAAGAGCAGACCAAACCACCATTCTTTTGCCCAACTGCAGTATTCAGAACTGTTTCCCCCAAATAATCCCAGATGGCATGCCACAAAATTTCAATTCATTTTAAAAGCTTTCTTTGCTGTTATTATGTGATTGAAAGTGCAAAAGCAAGTTGCCATTCTCATGGCACTATTTGCATTGGCTATTATCCCCTAAAATCCCCTTTAAACAGCTACATTGTCAGCCCATAGGCCTCATTTAGAACTACAAAAAAGCCCAGATTAATTCGATCAAAGAAAGAGCCAAGTACAAAATGCACTTTTCAAACTGTATCAGAGTGGGTTCGCTTTACAGATCGCTTTGGGGCAAGAACCGCAGGGGAAAGAAAGCCTGAAATAAAGCTTGGTTATGAAGCGAAATAACTAGGTTTGGCTCCTTCTCTGATTTATTTGAGCACCTCCAGGCAAAATCTCCAATTAAAAATTCTTAGAGGGAAATATATTTAAATATAAACGCTGAAACAGGCCCCCACAAATTGCCGCATCCCGTTTGTGCTCCTGGCTTTCCGCCACCATTCTTTGAAGGGGCTCCCAAGCTTGGCGTGGGGAACCTGGTTAGCCGTGGGCATTTCTGAAGTCTCAAACACTGGAGTTAGCCAAAGTTGCACTTGCAAACATTTAGATCCCACGTTTCTCACCCCGTCCCCAGAGGAAATGTTTTCAGTTACCACGAGAAAATTAATTGCTGAAAAGCAAAGTAAGACGGGGGTGGCAGCATTTCTTTTCACAAAACAAAACAGGCTAAAATTCTGGTGGAATTGCAGAATGCCAAGCGAGTTGCGAGCTCACCTTCTACAGGCAGGCTGACTGCGCTGTCTGTGGGCTGCAAGGTTTACTGGTTTGTTTTCGTCTCACCTGGGGGTCTGCAGGTGGGGGAGAAAGCTGGGACGAGCCAAGCTGGAGTTTGGGTTTCCTAGGGACGCTCCATTGGTTTCCTAGGCTGGGTGAGCAGCGGCCGATTCCACCGGTTGGTGCAGCGGCGCTGCAGCCGGCCAGCGCCCGCCCTGCCTGCGCGAAGCGGTTCCCTTCAGCCGCTGCTTTTGTGCGCTGAGAACATTTTACTGAACCGGGGAAGGCTGCACAAAGGTAGGGCTGCGGGACTCGAGCTGCAAGAGGTGCAATTGCCTCTTTCGGCGAGGAGCAGGGCCAGGAGAGCGCTGAAATCACACGCAGCTGCAGCAAATAGGAAAGTCTTTTGCTGGAGAGAACCAGGCACGACTTGAGCCGGTGGTTTCAGTTCAAGCTTTAGCCCCTGGAGGGATGAACTCAAAGTCCTGGGCTGTCTCCAGTTCCCCAGACCCACCCTGGAAACAAAAGCACATCTTGCCGCTGTAATCACATCACATATAATGTTTAAAAAGGACCGCAGACCAAGGGGCCCCAAGCATAAAACGGCAGCGCTGAATTTCGGGGTCACATGGTCACAGAGCTGGAAAGACACAGGCTATTAAGTTACTCCAGTGGCTCATAGGTGCTCACCAGCCCCAACCCCACACCCCTGCAGCCATCCGGACAATTATCCAGAGTAAACAAATGTGGATGGGAAACTCTGCTAATTGAAATTGTGCCTCCCCCACCCCAAGTCAGGAAGATAGGGAGAGAAGTAAAAGGTGTACACGTGCAGGAAAGGCGATGTGGGATGGCTTGTTTTCAGAGGAGGAAAACATTGACTTTCTCCCAAAAGCTCCAAACGAATGATATGCAGTCTTTCCCCGGTGATCTTGGCTTTTAACTACAGCAACACAGGAAAAAGAGAAAAAAATTATTGTGATTTGGTTTTTGGTTTGGGGATTCGCTTGGGTGTTTTTTTTTTTTATTTGTTTGTTTTGGGGGGGTTTGTTTTTGTGGGTGGGTTTTTTTTTTTTGAGGCCATATAAACTTTCTGAAATTCTGCAAAGGAAAAGGGACAGCCATGTCATTGATTCATCGTGAAACTATGTCACAGAGAAAACACATCCAGAATAATTTCTTTTTAGTGAGACTTTTTTTTTAAGATTTATTTATTAATGCATACAAGCTGGGTACAGGCCAGAGGCATGGGGTGGTGAGAGGGTTCACCAGAGACAGAGTGGGGAGCAGAACAGGCAGATTGACTGAAATACACTGCTAAGGGGAGCAGCGGGCCAGGCAGGAGAGGTCTGCTGCGCCTTGTGGGAAGCTCCCTGGTTGGGCATCGAACTCTGGCTGCCTCTGCCCACAGCTCCATAGTGCAGCGCTTAACCGCTGCGCCACCAGGGAGGCCCTTTAGTGAGACTGTTAACTAATTCTAACGGGAACGGGAACGTTTCCTGTGACTTTTTGTGTAGGTCTCACTGGAGCACTAAATGAAAATGCAATTACTTCCTTTGGATGGTAGCATGGTAAATGCATGTTTGGTGATGAGTCAAGAATATTCCAAGCAAAATAAGAAAGGAAGAGGAGCCCCTTCCCGTCAGCACCACTGCCAGGATCCAGAGGCCTATGTCACCCACCAGGACTCACAAGTTTACTGCTTACAGCAAATTCTTTGAGTTGATTTTTTTAGGAGGGCAGGGGACTAAGGGAAAAGATGCCAGGAATGTAGGGAAAGCCTTCAATCTCTGCTAGGAGTTCTCAATTCTGGTCCCGGTTCTGCCTCTAACAGAATGACCTTGGGTTAGTCATTTCCCCGCTCCAGATCTCACATTCCTCATCAGTAAATTAGCTGGCTAAATGAGACGATTCGCAAAGGCCATGTCAAAAGGAACATCACAGGGATGAGTGGGCTCCTCCAGAGAATGCAGACCAGGCAACACAATGATCCTAAAATAGGTTTCTTATGTTACAGACAGGCTTTCTACATAGCAGAGTGATCCACTGACCAGGATGGGGCTTGGATGGCTTTCTCTTACTTCCTAGAGGCTCTGGCCAGCCCTCTGCTGCATTAACTTCAACCTGATTAATTTGAAATTTCCTGCCACGTTGGCCATGAAGTGCCTGGCAGTTCGCTGCACCAGTTAATCCCAAATCTGAATCCTCCATGGGAAGCCTGCTTTGTCGATCTGGGCCATTGGATCCAAATTCTTAGTCATTTAGAAACAGCCCCTAAGCCCACTGAAAAAAACTTCAGTGAAATGTGATAACGAGACACCATTTTTAAAAATTATTTGACCAATACTCCTCTTGGGTGCTCTGTATTTGTAAAAAAGACATTTGTTTTAATTATAGTTTCAATCCAAATATCAGTCCCATGCATTCATTCATCCCAGAAAGGCCAGCTGCTTCCACCAAGGAGCACAGTAAGAATTCTACTCACCTGGAAACCTCACCTATTTGGTCACTTGCATGTCCTCATTCCAGCAGACCAACAGGCAAATACATGAGTTTATTCATAATTATCCAGAAAAGCTAGGATTAATGATACTCAATAGGGTCATAAAGGAGTATGTCTGAAACCCAGAGGGCTCTTCCCTAGGGTGTGTGTTGGCACTTCCAGCCCAGCGATAACAATGGATGCAAAAAGGAGCAACTGGTGCCTGACCCCCTAAGGGAGCTGAGAATTCAGATCCCCTGAGAATGAAGATGCCAGTAAAGAAACCCAGACCAATCAAATTGATGACTAAGGGAGAGGAACTCTAGGCTGAATAGTGGGGGAAAGAGATGATAATATCTATTATGGCCAAGGGACCCGCTGTAGTAGCAAATACTATAGTTCATTTTGCTAACTCTCTTAGCTTAAATCTGTTCTGAAATTATGATTGGCTACCATCTTAAAGGGGACTCGGAATTATTTCTGAAGACAGACAGAAAGAGATCTTTGCATTGCAAAAGTAAAAGTCACGTGCTCCAGTGGGAGAGCTAGCCACCGCGGGAGGGGAGGGCTTATTTGAGAGATGCCAGGGAAGGACTGTATCAGTACTGTGTATGTCCAGTGCCGGTCTCCATGGCTTCACCTTTCCCCGGGGCTTGACCGCCTGTTTCAAACATGACAACTGCAGGGACCTCTTCCATGTGACCTCTGACCCACTCAGTCAGAGAAAACCTGTCCTTGCGAATGCTGTGTATGCCTAACTCTGCCCCAGAGTGCCCCCACTGACACCAACACAAGATCCACTCACACCTACTTGGTGTCCATTAGGGCCAGCTACATAATTTGCAGGGTCCAGCACAAGCTGAAAATGTGAGGTTGCTGGTTCAAAAAGCAGGAAAGAAGCATTTTCCTTTCTTCAGCCTCCCTCTTGCCCTGTCCTGTTTATCTGCCATCTCAGGTTCAGCTCCTTTGGGGACAGACACTCACTGGGTGAGCCTAGACCCTCCGAGTGTCCAACACCTGCCCCTTGACTCAGGACACGGCACAGTCCCTGACCCAGCTCAGCCCCGCCCCTGCAGGGGGCAGAAGGCAGCAGGGTGGGGAGTAGGGAACAGGCAGCTCCTTCCAGGGAGGCAGAAAAAGAGGCCAGGCAGGACCATCTGGGAGTGGAAGGTCTAAAGCCCCAGCCCAGGCTTCCTTGTCCCGCAGACCTCCCTTACGAAACACGGATTCAGAGCTAGAATCACTAAAATGTCAGGGCAGGGACTGCGCAGCACTGAGGAATGGCTGCCCGCACGCCTGCCCTAGTCGGGTGTCCACATCTGGCCCTCGTGCACTGGTGAGACGCTCACAAAGGCACCTGTCGGTGAGAAAATGTTCAACCAACAGGAGATGGAGACAACAAATAAATGCTTCTCTGTCCTTTCTCCAGACACACTGTTCTGAAAAGCCATCACCATAGAACCTCTCGGAAAATGGTCCCATAAGACCAAGAAATCAGTCTGCTCTCGATTTCCAGGGCAGAGCATTTCCATCTTCGCTCTCCCTCCGCCTTGCTTCACTCCAGGTTTCCAGTCACGCCCAGACTGCAGTAGGTATTCAAAGTAGTAGCACACAAGCCACTTCCAAAAGCTCTGGATTTAGGGTCACCCCAAGCTAGTGTAACAGGGTGGTCCCCAGGAGAAGGGGAAGCTCCACCCAAGGGAGGGTGGAGCTGAGCAGGGAGGGAGAAGAAGCTGGAGAGGAGACTGGGGAAGGGAGGCAGCAGGAAGGAGAGCCAGAGGAGGCCTGGAGGAGGCCGGGAGCAGAGAGACATGTGATGAAGCTGCGTTTGCTTTTGGTCCTGAACTGGTTGAAACCGATGTGGTGAGAGACCAGTGGGGAGGCTGACAATGGCAGCGTTGATCTTGATTTTGATTTTGCTCTTTTCCTCCCAGACATGGCTGTTTCTGACCCTTTTCCATGGGTCCCCACCAGAGGTGCTTTAGAATTGTTGCAGGCTTTCAGGCCCTGCTTTGGGCCAATCCCCATTTGGGTGGACTTTTACCCACGAGGGGATGGGTAACTTTGAGTGCTTGATTTGGAAACTATATTCTGTGTCTTTTCTGTATTGCACACTAATTATATTAAAGTTCCTTTCCATTAAAGGTCTTATATGTTTTGTCTCCATGTGATGGATGGCAGAACCTATTTAGAGCAGGCAGATTTGGGGGTTCTGGGTGCCTGTCTCCCTGCCCTGTAACATGAGGACATTCAGCTAACTAAAAAACAAGGGAGCAGTGAACATATTTGCTTTTATTTTGATTTAAACCTTTAATTTTAATTTAATTTATAACATAATTAAAATGTTTATGCCTATATGAGTTTTATAACTTTCCAATGGTTCTTTTTTTTTTTTTTCAAAGACTAGATGCACGGATTAAAGTTTCACTTTTGTCTTCATTGATGAAATCACAGTTTCAATATATTTCCAGTTTATCGACTGTATTTACTTAAAATAAAACAGAGACAGGAGTGGAGGGCCAGCAAGTTAGTCGTAACGGTAGGTGAGGAAATTAATGAAGACTAGCAGGAGAAACTCATGAGATTTTATCAGCATTTGAGAATTCCAGCATGGAGGAGATGCTGACGACCACAATGTCTGTGTCTAGAGGTGAGCTATCGCAGAAGCTGGACCCACTTCACCAGTGAAAGCAGTTTTAGTTTCTGCTTGCACATTAAATTCAATGTTTTGGATTTACTTGGCAACTCAGGGAGTTCATCCTAAGGAATAGCCAGTAAAGCAGAAGTTAAATCAGAGCGCTCATGAGCAGAGACAGGAGGATAAGAGACAAGAAACAAGCGGGCAGGCTGGTAGAGCGGCAGCCTTGAGAACTGTAAATAAATGTCTTCTGGAAGCCAAAATCTAAAAATGCATCCTAAGTTGCCACTAAAGGAAAAAGGAAAAATTAGCATTCTGATGTCCACATATTCAAAAAGTACATCTTGTTTTCTACAAAATACATGATGTTTATATGGCAAAGCAAAGTTTAAGTGTATTCCTTTTTGAATTCCTATGTAAAAATAACATTTTAAATTTGAAATGTGAAATACTTTTTTCCCCACGCAGATTAAGTCTTTTAATTCGAATACTGCAAGGTTTTTAAACATTTTGTATATTCTATACTTATCGTTTGCCATTTCTCTTGACAAGACTCTTATTTCCTCAAGTAGGTCAATCTTTCAAGTACCATTTTTATAAAGCAACTCTGAAACTTAAGTTAAATGTTCTTAATAAACATTTGTCAGTTTTAAATGAATAATGACTTTATAAAGTTTGCTATCTAAATACTAAAGTTGTATGTAAGTGCATGTTTTCACTATATAATATTAAGAAAGAATGAAATGATTTAAATGTCCATTTGTTTTCTGTGTAGTTACTTCATGACTTGGGAAATTGATGCTTTTTTGATATTTGAAATATGTAATTAAAACTTGAAGGTTATTTAATTTTTGGCCTTTTTGTTCTATATCCCACTTAAGGTAAAGTATATTCTTATTAACTTAAGATAGGAAATGAAACTGTATTCTAGTGGCTGATTTTGGACATAATGACTGCACCCTAGCCATAAATGTTGTAAATGTGTAGCAAAAAAATAAAACAATAATTTAAAGGCTTCTTTAAAACCACTGAATGCATAATTCCTCTAAATTTTTAAATTTTTTCTGCTCTGAAACTGTTGTCCCACTGAGCCTAACTTGGTAACGACAGTTCAGTGAGCACTACGTTAAGCCCTTCCAAAGCACTTAGCTTAGTTTCATAGTAACAATTCTGTTTTCAGCTCCTTTTTCATAAGTGCATGCGATATTTAAGGAAATGACAACCACAAGCAATGAGAAACAGGCTTACATACATAAAGGTTACAGCATCACAACTATAATCACGGGTACAGAATATATACACTCATTTGAGGACAAACGCAATTGATTCCTGGTAGCGCTAGGCTCCACTGAGTCAAAACTATGGTGTCTATAGATCAGTGGTTCACAAAGTGTGTCCTCAGGGAACTGGTTAGAAAGGAAAAGTTCTCAGGCCCCACCCCAAAGCTACTGAATCAGAAATTCTGGGGGTGGGGGGGTGGGGGGGAGCTCTGCAATCTGTGTTTCATCAAGTCCTTCAGCTGATTGGGATACACAAGCATCTGTTGTAGAAGACAGTTTAGGGGTCAGAAACATTCACGTGGTAGGCAAGACACCACTGAGGAACAAGGATGTCATGAATTTAACAATATAAATTTAATTGACAATTCAAATTTAATTACCAATTGAATCAGTGGTCAGTTGAAAGAGTTTCTACTGTATTTTAGTTAGGATTAGATTTGGCTTCTTATTTACATGAAACTTAAAACTCAAGTTTATGTGAATATAGTTGCCACTACCAAACTAGACACTTAAAAATGTTTAAAATGGTAAAGTTTCTCTTAAGTGCTTTTTATTAATTAAGCAAATTACAAATTTATTTTCCTTTCATCTAGAATAAATCCAGAAGTAGACAATCCATGACATGTGTGGCACTCCACTAGGGGGCCAAGGACCCAGTCCCCTCAGTTTACTTGCCACTATCCCTAATGTGAGGTCCTCTTCCTCACAGTCCAAAAGCGTTGCAAGAGCCCCAACCATTGCATCTACATCCCAGACAGCTGAATGGAACAAAGAAAAAAAACAAGGCACTCTCTCCTTTTAAGAAAAGAGCCTTCAACTGAAATCCCACATGCTTGCTCTGAACCTCTTCTTATCTGGTAGTGACATGGTCATGCATAGCAGCAGGATGCTGAGCAAAGGTCTTTTAGCTTGAGTCATAATATGCCCATTTAAATGTTGAGCTGCTATCACCAAGGTAGAATAAAAGACTAAATATTGGGAGACAATTACAGACTCTATCACACAAGTGTAGCTTTAAAATTATACCTGCTATTAACAACCTTCAAATAAAAGAAACTCCTGAGTAAACATTTCTAAACATTGTTGTAGTACACACAGATTTAGCTTTCTTACACAAAATAAGAATTCACATGTTTCATGACATTTTAAAAGGAAGAAGGAGGAAGAAAAATACCCTTCCCCAAGGCCTATCATGTGCCAACCACTGTGCCTTTGCATCTGCCATCTCTTTGATTGTCCACCACAGGGTGTGGGAGGAATCTAACTTACCTGGTGTAATAGGCAGGATTGGCTAGAATTAATGCAGTTAAAAAGAAAACTCACTGGTCACTAGTTGGGAGGGGAATAGGGAAGTGAGAAACACAAGACTCCCTGTAAGACAGAACAAAGGTCCATGACCAAGCCTAACTTCCAGCAGATGACCAAGTTCCAGGAGAACTGGAAACCTCAGTGACAAATGGTCCAGGGTTAGGAAGGAGCTCCTCGATGCCAGAGCAGCCTCTCATTTGGTTGCTTCTGGCATCCAGCCCATCTCCTCATTCCATCCAAGGAGCCCCATAAATGTTTCAGGAGCCCTTTGCCAAATGAAACTTTAACCATCCCCCAAAATCTCTCATGTAAAATTCAATTATCCTTCTACAACCACTCCTTTCCCAAAAGAACTAGCTTCTACAACATTTATTCCTAGAATTTATACATGTAGTGAAAAAATAAGAATTTACTTAAAATTAGCTTCTGCCCAGCTCCATCCCACACTGTCTGCCTGGGGGAAAGACTTCCCAGGGGTGTGGGCTCTCCAGGGCAAGAAACAGTCATTTTGGCTTTCATGCTGCAGTACAATTTGATATGTCAAAATTCTGTCTTTAATCTACCCTTATATCAAGCAGTAATAACAAATGTTGTTAGGGGAATTACATTTTCCTGATGATTAGATTATATAGCAAACCAATCGCTTCTGCTTTTATGAAAAATAAAGTGCACCACAGTGCTGGCATTGTTATGGGAGATGTCAACTAAATAATTTAAGCTGTGCTGTTTACGTAAGTCCCTAATTACTGTTGGAATTTGTACAGTCAGATAAAGCTAATGGTCTTTTCTGTCATTGCTCTTCTGTAATGTGATGACTTTTGTGAGCTTCCTCCTTCTAATTACATAAAACAACTTAAGCACTCTGTTAAGGAAAAACGGGTAACTAAATAATGATGAGTCAAAACCTACCTAATTAAGACATGAGTGCCAGAGCTGAGCCCAGAGCTGCTTGGGGGCATACTTCTAATCATTATTGGATGATTAAAAAACAAACTGCATTAATATGCCAGGGGAAATAGCCAGTACTATCCATCCAAGCGTCTTCATCTGTACATTTCTAAACTTCTAATGTCAGGATTCTAACATTGTAAGTTATGAAATGCTGGAATGAAGTATTTTATATCAACCCTGGAAATAAATCCTATTATGTGGGTTCTTATCCCACCTTTCAACTCCCCAGCCCTTTTCTGGATCCATAAATATTTTAAGTTTAAAAAAAAAATGGCCCTTGTACCCTTACCCTTGCAGACTTTTGATCTTATGATTTCATGGAGGTGTTCACGGCCTGGACTCTGACCCAAGGCAATTAATGTGAGCAGCAAGGGATAGGAGTGGAAGTGCAACAGCTTCCAGGCACACACTCAGGACAGTGGGTCAGATAGAAGGTTCTATGCCCATCAACCCACTGAAGCATACCAAGGCTGGGCAGGGTGTGATCACAGAGGAAGAACAGAACCTAATAGCTCCAGGATTAAGGATGCAGATAAAAGACAACTTCTCCATCCACTTAGGAGACTTCAAAGAGTTCAGCCTGGTCTGAGAACAAAACAAGATGACCTAGAAAAGTGGCCCCCAGGGGGTGAGAACTAGACTTGGGAGACACCAAGGGGGCAGGAAGGAGCTATTAAATGCATTAGAGTTTTTCCTACAATTTCCTTAACACTTTGTGGTCTGCTCACGTATTAGTACATGTTTTTGTCACCAGTATCAGGTGGCCGCTCAAGTATTAATACGTGTTCATCTAGTCTCCGGTTTTTCACGCCACGGTGGATTGATTTGGAACTATTAGGAGCTATTTCTTTGATCGTACTCAGTCTAGAAGCTTTACACATTGTTTTGGCGAAAGTGTAAGGTGTTTTATGAGCGATATTACAGTTTTTTTAATATCCAGTAGTTCAGGAGTTGTGTGTGTTTTATTGAATGCTTATACCATTCATGCGGTGGCACAGAAAATGGCCAGCCCCAAGGGTTGGTAAATTTAAAGGGCACCAGCACACAAAGTGTTCAATGTATGTTTTGTGTCCTAAAACTCCCTTGTTTTACACTAAAAGTCAGTGTAAACAAGCTTTGATAGTCTATTAATTGGTCATTTCTACACTGCCACCAACCCTAATTCTATATGGATATGTGTGTGTTTACTTCTTCGAAGATGTAGCTATCTTTTAATTCTCAACTAAAACGCTGTGTGAATTCTTCCTTTTTAAAGAATGGGGGTGGGGTCTTAGCTTCTAGCTGAGGGAAGTGACAAATTAATACAGGGCTTAGACCACACCAAGTCTCAAGGGCCAGGTATGTTAAATCCCTGTGCTGGCCACAGGTAACTGGAGTTCAAGGAGGACAAGCTCCCATCTGGAATACAAATTTGGTAGTCATGTGCTGGGTGGCAATTAAAATAAGGAAACTAGATGGTACCCAAGATAGTTTAATGTTAAGAGAAGATCAAGCACAGAACCTAAGTGATAAGCAGTACTTTTTAATGGGTATAGAAAGAAGAGACGATTAAGTCACAGAGGTAAGAAGAGAGGTGTTGTGTCAGCAACACCGCACTGATAGGCAAATGGGAGTCATGGAACAGGCTACACAATGCAGGATGCTGCCCAAAGAGCAATATCCTGGCCTTTTTATTCTTAGAGAAATCATACAGCATCAGTTGTGTGGGGAAAGAGAACAAAGAGCAAAGGGAGGAGTGAAACTAGAAAATGTGCTATGTCATCTGTAGTTTCAGGGGTCACGAATCTGCCCCGCAGGCACCTCTCATCTGCTTCATGACTCGACATTATGATTGAAATTACGTCCTAGACCCACAGTCATGGTTTCAAGCTCATCAACAAGATCTTCCACTGATCAGCTTCTGGGGTCCCTTGTCACATCACTCAATGCCCCCCCACCAGGCGTTCCCGGTCATACCTCATGATGCGTACCCTTCCCGGGATGATCAAGCTTTCTGCTCTTGATTGCTTTGAAAGGCATCTTGTAGGGTTGGGCTCCTATTACTTATTGACCAGGCAGTTCTGACCTTGTGTAGGAATGCACAGGCATGCAGAACTGTAGGTAGCAAAAATGATGGCTGATCAGGCTGCTTACGATTAGCTGACCCACAGAGAGGAATCACGGGATAAAGAAGAAAGGTATTGCTTCCTAGGAGAGAAGTTTCAGGAAGGGAAGGTTCGGTGTCAGAGGACACAATAATCAAGCAGATCAGGGACCTCCCCAACAGACTTTTATTTGGAGGTACAGGAAAGGTAACCCCTAGAGGGGGAAAAAAAAGTAGGCATAGCCCATGGAACCAAGGGGCAAGCTTTGGAGGAAGAATCTACATCTACTGGTTCCTTCACATGGTAGGACAAGGATTTCACAGAGCAATCCCCCCGAGGGAGTCTTCCCTATGGGAAGCAGAAGGTGCAGGGAGAGAGGGAGTGAACTTTAAGTAGTAATTACCTATACTAATTACTAATTAATTTTTGGAGGATATCAGGGTTCAAGAACTAAGGTTCCAGCTCAAGGCCTCAGGTCCTCCAGGAACCAGAAATCCCCACAGCCCCAGGCCTCCCAAGGCACACCCCCCAGCCTCATCCTCACCAAAGGTATTAGGTCCCCAGAACTGCCAATACAAAGCACCACCAAGAAGGTGGCTTAAAACAACAGGAATTAATTCTCTCACACTTCTGGAGGCTGCAAGTCCAAAATCAAGGGGTTGGCAGGTCCATGAAAGCTCCAGGGAAGAATTCTCATGACCTCTTTCAGCAGCCCCGGGGTTCCTGGCCTTGTAGCCGCATCTGTCCACCCTCCATGCCTCAGACTTCACATGACCTTCTCCCCGTTCTGTGTCTGTGTGTCTTCTCCTCTGATAAGGACAACAGTCCTTGGTCTGGGGCCCACAGGACCCAGTGTGACTTCATCTTAACCAATAACATCTGAAGACTCTTTCCAAGTTAAGTTCACATTCTGTTCTAAGTAGACAGGAACTTGGGGGGAACGCTAGTCATTCCATTGCACTGTAATGTAAGCACCTCCCTAGGAAAAGCCCTCAAGCTTGCAGGATGGACTTCCAGGTCATTTCCTCTCCTGTTACCTCTGCAATCCCTCTCATTTCTTAACAGTGACACCTGGCGGGGTGGCGGTAGTTCCAGAGGCATCTTGTCTGGCCAGGAGGTCCACCTGTAACAATCTGCCATCTGCAGTGTGCCTGCCTTTTGTGCACACGACTAGGGGTTCTGGGAGCCAGGGACCCTGAATCTGCTCCGATTGACCCACCTGCAGGGCTGGGACACCCTCAGCCCCTGACCCTCAGCTCTTCCCTGGTTACAAAACTTACCTCAACTCCCTTCGTGGGTGGATCCTTCCCTTACCATTTGGACATGGTCCAGGGTTATCACACATTCACTGTCACTCAGTGTCCCACTCACCCTCCGGCCAGAATGGACACTGTGCTCCAGTTCTCCTGTCCTCCCACCCACCTGCGCAGCTACCTGGAAGTCTTCAGGCGCATTGGTGACGCCGGGGCTCTCTGATAACTGCCCCTCAAAGGCCAATCAGACAACACTCTTAAAATGATCCTGCCAGCTCGGAGATGAAAGCCTGATGGGAGTAGGGACCCTGCATTTTGGGGGGAGTTTAATCAAGTTTTTAATTTAGAATAATTTTTGATAGACAGGAAATTTCTAGACAATACAGAGCGTTCCCAGATATCCCAGCCCCTTTCCCCATGGTAAGCATCTTGGTGTGGCACGTCTGGCACAATTAATGAAGCAATACTGTTCGTTTATATTTATTTATATATGTGTACATATATATAAATAAATGTATATTTAAATATATTTACTAGAATATATTTAATCTTATTAAATAATGCCCATACCTCGTTCACATGGTCTCAGTTTTTACCAGATCTCCCGCTCCTGTCCCAGAATCCCCACCTGGAGACCATATTTAGCCGGCATGTCTCCCTCCACTTCCGGTTAGTTTTTCTGGCTGGGACAATTGAGACGCTGCCTCTTAACTCCAGCTCAGACTCACGTCCTTGCGTGGCCACATACTCAGCACCTCAGGATCCAAGAGCGTGGGAGGAGGGTCACGGGGGCAGAGAGTCCTCAGGGTGCTAGAGGGAGCCTGATCCAGCCGCACTGCTCGGAGTGCCTGCTAGAACAAACAAAGCCCCGCTTACAGCCGTGTGAGGACGGGCGGCTCGTCCTGCGAGGAACAGAACCTTGACTTGGACAGACCAGAGGAACAGGAGATAGGTCAAGAACACAGCCACATGGCGGGGCAGGAGACACAGCGCGCGCATAAGGAGCCGTTCTAGCACAGACCATGGGACAGAGAGCGAGTAGCCGGAGCCTAGAGAAAGGTCTGCTGGGCGAAAGGGAGGTCGCCTGTGGCCATAGGGACGCAGCAGCTTTGGGCATCCCACCCCAAGATAATCATTCACCGAATAGTTGGGTAAGCTGCCAACCTGACCGCGAGGATGCGTTAAGCTCTGGAAAGGCACCAGAGGTGCCTTTCAGGTGGGGACACCGTCAGGAGTTAGGGGCATGAATCCTACCCCATTCCCTAGTTCTATCAGCACATTCCCCATTTTCTCTCCATAAGAAACAGAATTGCCATCTCCTTGCTTGTCTGGGATCAGGACAGCCTCACAGAGTGACCATTCCACAGACTGCAATAAGAGGGGATAGAAAGACCAAATCATGGGAAAGAAAGAGGTGACCACACTGAGGCCTGGATAGGGAACTCCAGGGCACGGGGAATACAAATAGGAGGTGCTTTTCAAATGTCTTCTTCATGGTCTGTAGTTATTCATCACCTATTTTTTTAAGATTTATTTATTTATGCATACAAGAGCTGGGGTGTAGGCCAGAGGTGTGTGGGGTGAGAGGATTCACCAGAGACAGAGTGGGGAGCAGAACAGGCAGATCTACTGAAGTACACTGCTGAGGGGAGCAGCGGGCGAGACAGGAGAGGTCTGCTGCACCATGTGGGAAGCTCCCTGGCCGGGGATCAAACTCGTGCTGCAGTGGCTGCAGATAGCTTCATAGTGCAGAGACTTAACCCGCTGTGCCACCAGGGAGACCCTCATCACCTATTTTTGCCTCCTTGGTTTTTGTGTTGTTTCTGTTTTTTAGTAGCGTTCAGATATAATTCATATACAAAACAATTTGAAGGTTTTAAGGGATTTTCGTATATTCATGAATTTGTTCCACCATCACTGTTATCTAATTCCAGAACATTTTCATCACCATGAAAATAAAACTCTGTAGTCTTTAGCAGTCACTCTCCACTCTCCCTCCCCCCTCCTCAGGCTCTGGCAACTACTTAACCTGCTTTCTGTCTCTCTGGATTTGCCTTCTCTGAACATTTCTTGTAAATGGACTCATACAACACATGGTCTTCCATGTGTGGCTGCTTTCATGCAGCATGTTTCCCAGCTTCTTCCATTTGGTCGCAGGTAGCAGTACTTCACCCCCTTTTGTGGTTGGATGACATTCATTGTATAGATGATGCTCCATCCATGGACAGACCACACTTTGTTCATTCATCTGTCAGTTGGTGGGCAGTGGGTGGTTTCCACTTTGTGGCTATTAGGAATCATGCTATTATGAGCATTAGTGCACACATTTTGGATGGAAGGATGTTTTCAGTTCTCCTGGACATATACCAAGGAGTAGAACTGTGGGTCATAAGGCAACTCTAGAGGATTATGCTGAGTGAAATAAATCAGAAAGAGACAGACAAATAAGGAGTTCACTCATAAGTGGAATAGAAAGAAACAAAGTTACAGACCCAACTAAACCAAAACAAAACTTAGAAACATGACTGTAGAATTGAGGCTACCAGAGGCAGAGAGTAGGATAGGAGCAAAGGGGGCAGAACCTAGTTCCCTATGTTTTAATTTTGGGGGGACTGCCAAACAGTGCTTGCATTCATCCCTTCACAAGAGCAAAAATAAATTTCTCTGCTGTTTAAGTCAGTGTTCTTTTGGGTGTTGATGTATGTAAAATTGAGTCTAATTATAACTGGTACACTGGTATAACAGTCTTGGCTGTTTTGTAAGTGTGTACATATGCTTTAATTGCCAGGATGTGTCTTCCTGCCCAATAAAACTAGAAGGAACTGAAGATGAGAATCCTGTTCTTATCTTACTGCGTCTATCAGAGAGTTCAGTAAGGTGTGATGCCCAAAACAGAATTAATTTAAATACTTCTGAATGTATGCACGGATGGGGGTGTTAATACATTAAGTCTGAAGAACATACAAAAGAGAGAATCACCAGTTTTCTCCCTTGATGAACAGTGAGAGTTTCCTTTCTTCACCATTGGTGGCTAAGCTGCACCTCCTACCTCTTTAATTACAGCACACTTTATGTTTTCTGAAGTTTATTTGGTGAGACACTAGGTGTTGCTGGTCTCCCATGAAAAAGAATATTGCCATATATGATCCAGTAGTAGCTTTATTACAAAGAAGTTAGAAAGAATTTTGATTTTCCGTTTTTGCTTTTGCCAAAGTTCTTTGCAGATAATATATTTACAAATACATACAGTAGCTGGCAGAATAAAATCCCACACCTAGTTAATGTCCTAATCTCCAGAACCTACTAGGTTACGTGGCAAAGGGGAATTAAAGTAGCCAGTCAGCTACCTTAAAATGGGAAGATTATCTTGGATTACCTGGGTGGGTCTAAGGAATTCATAAAGGTTCTTGAGAGCAGAAGAGAGGGGCAGAAGAGAGTTACAGGAAGTGTGACTATGGAAGAAAGACAGAGAGAGATAACACCTCCAGCTTTGAAGAGGAAGAGAGAGGGCCCTGAGAAAAGAAATGAGGAACCCTCTAGAAACTGGGAAAGGTAAGGAAACAGATGTTTCCCTTGAGCCCCTTGGGATGAAACATAGCCCTGTGGACACCTTGATTTTAACCCAGTGCAACTTCAAATTTCTGCTTTCCAGAACTGCAAGGTAATAAATTTGTGTTGTTTTAAAGTCTTCAAGTTTGTGGTGATTTCTTATGAGAGAAATAACAATAGAATTGTTCCGCCTGTTCTGCTCTCCACTCTGTCTCTTCTGTCTCTAGTGACTCCTCTCATCCCTTTCCCCCACCCCAACCCACACCTCTGGCCTACACCCCAGCTCTCGTATGTATAAATAAAATAAATCTCAAAAAAAAAAAGACACGGAATCAACATAAAGGCCAATCAACAGATGATTGGATAAAGAAATTATGAAACTACTCAATTGAATACTACTCAACTGTTTAAAAAAGATGAAATAATGTCTCCTGGGGTGACGTGGCTGAAGTTGAAGTGATTATGCTAAAGGGAGTATGCCCGATAGTGAAAGACAATCGCTGGATGGCTTCACTCATTTCTGGGCTATAAATAACCAAAGAAAACAAACTGGTCAAACATAAACCTTAGGGGCCACCCTGGTGGAGCAGTGGTTACGCGCTGCGCTGTGGAGCTGTCGGAAGCACACGATGCGAGTTCGACGCCCGGGGAGAATCCCACATGGTGCGGCAGACCCCTCCTGCCTTGCCCGCTGCTCCCCTCAGCAGTGTATTTCTGATCTGCCTGTTCTGCTCCCCGCTCTGTCTCTGGTGAACCCTCTCACCGCCCCACGCCTCTGGCCTGTACCCCCAGCTTGTATGTATAAATAAAATCTTTTAAAAAAAAAAATCTTCGACTCTATGAAAAACATGGCGCTTACCAGAGGGGAGGGGCGAGGAGGAGGGGGGGAGGAGGAACGATGGATGATACGTCGGCACTGGAGCTGGATGAGGGCAAGTGAAGCATGTACATATGTTGAGGTGTGAATAAAATTATATATTTTTGTAAATGAATGGCAGAGCAATAAATTTGATGTAAAATAAAAGAAGCTGGGTTCTGAAATCAGACTTCCAAGTCCTGCACTTCCCACTTGCTATGTGATCTTGGGCAAGTTATTTAACCTTTCTTTGCCTCAGTTTGTTCTGCTATGATGATGATGATGATAAGCAACCTCATAAGGTTGCTTTGATGATAAAGTGAACTAACACATATAAATACAGTACCTGGCACATATGAGATTGAAACCTTAAGAAACTGCTGTTGTTACAGGTTATCAGCATCTCTGTAGCTGTTAATTTAGCAGACACTGCAAAGGCAGTCACTGTCAATTTGGAGAGCGGTGGGATCGTGAGCTGATGAAGGTGCAAAGGAGTGGCTAGGGAAGCCATAGAAGCCAGAAGAAAAGAGGCCTTCTCTTTTTCAATAGAGCCATTAAAACAGAGAAGAATGGAGGGGTGGAACCAAGGAACCAGCCTCTTGCTACAAGGTCATCTCGAGCAAAAGGCAGAACATGAAATTATAATGCATGATGTCCAATTATGCAGCACAAAAAGAAGCATGTCTGTGGGCAGCTATTGGGAGAGAGGGTCAAAATGTTCTCTGTCGAGTTACATAGAGAAAAAAGGGGGTTTAAGGTTTGAAGGGGCTGAGGCCTCTCTCCCTAAGGAAACTCCCTCTCCCCTAACTTCTCTGATCCCTCCTCTGCTGGCTCTCCTCTCCTTCTCAGATTGTTTCTTGCCAGTCTCTGTGTGTGCTTTTCATACTGCCCACTTTTTAAATGTTAATGAAATGTGTAATACTAATGAAACACCAAAGGGTACTAGCCTAGGGTTGAAGACAAGAAATATGCAGAATGAAAGATGGAAAGGAAAACTCTGGAAATGGATTGGGATTGTAGAGAGTCAAATGAACTCATGATCTAAAGTGTGGGTGTGGATGTGACTGTATAGTTGCATGTGTACATGGGTGTGTGTATGGATACACTATAAGTACATATTTCCTAAGTCTGTCTGCTGTAAGGACCTAAAAGCAAAGATACCCTAATAGCAATGAGCTCACATAGCTCCCCGATACTGGTTTCAATGCCAGGCTCCACTAAAAGGAACCTGGATCCCCAGAGAAATAACTGACCCCAGGGCTGGGACAGACACAGGAGCTGTAAGATGAGCCAGAAACCCGTTTTAAAGCCAAAAAAAATGATGAGGGCATGTCACAGAACACAGGAATGTGAAGGGACTCTTAACAGATCTGGGGGAGGGGCTGGTGGTGCAAGGGCTTAAGTCTCAGCACTGTGAAGCTATCAGCAGCCACTGCAGCATGATGTGGGCCAGGGAGCTTCCCACATGGCGCAGCAGACCTCTCCTGCCTCGCCCGCTGCTCCCCTCAGCAGTGTATGTCAGTCAGTCTGCCTGTTCTGCTCCCCAGTCTGTCTCTGGTGAATCCTCTCACTCCCCCCGCCCCACCTACACACACACCTCTACCTACACCCCAGTTGCTGTATGCATAAATAAATCTTTTTTTAAAATCTGGGGGAAATTTGAAATTAAGTAAAAGAGCAAATTATAAACTATTGAAAAATAGGAACTCATCAGTCCCACTGAGAACAGATAAATAAATTACAAAGTGATGAAGGCAGGGTTCCTGCCTAGAGAATACCTCCATAGGAAAGTAGTTAAATTTGGATTATCATCAGTTGATGCTAATGCAGAAAGGAAATTTTGATGAGGACATTTGATGAGCAGACATGGTCGTAAAGCGTCTCTTCACAGATGACTTATTAATAGCAAGGCAGCAAACATTAATCATACAGTGAAGAAATCAGACACCTTGTTCAAGTATCAAAATTAATATCACCAGTGGGGGCAGATGGATAGAATTTATCTCTGGGTGTAATATCCTAGGAAGATAGTATCACTTATATAATATTCTAGCAGGGAACACATAAGCTGAACCTAATCATGAAGAAACATCAGACAAATTCAAAAGGAGGAAATGTCTATTAAAAGGGGGGCTGTATTCTTAAAAAGTGTCAGTGTCATGAAAGACAAAAGGTGATGAACTGTTTCAGATGAAAGATTTAAAAAGGATGGTAATTAAATGTAATATGTGAACCTAGTCAGGATCCTGTGCTAGTGGGTGGGGAGGGAAAATATCGTTTTTCACCGAGATGGATCCAGCCCTCTCCCAGCTACACAGTTTGCAGCCTGGGAGCCACACCCCCTTCGCCAGGATCTGGGACATAGAAAGCCACAGCACCTGCTGCCTCCAGAGCCATGGATCCCCGTTAGGGCCACTCCAGAAAGACAGAAGCCTTCCATGCCACCTCTGCCCCAAACTGAATTCCTAATTCCAATCTCTGATGGAGCCTCAACTACCTCTGAGTCCCAGTTGCAAAGGGAATTCACATTGTTTTCAGCTTCTTCGCCTCTGCAGCTCGAGAAGGCTGAATCAAAGAGCTTTCTATCAAATGTTGAATACGTTAGTCTACTTTATCAGCTCCATGCCCCATACCCACTCTGACCACTGCTGCCCGCCCATGTGATGAATACTAGTTGGTGCTAGTATTGCAAATGCCAGGGTCACCTTCCCTTTGGTCCCCTGATTCCTTACAGACTGAGCTCAGTGTCCTGTCCCTCCCTTGTTCTCCTCCACTATAGCACTTGTTAGGACACTGTCTGAAATAGAGTACTAGTTCACCATATGTGCTTTGAATTGATGAATAAACAGCAATATAACCTAAATGTCCAGCCTTCACCTATAGATGGGTGAACATTTAGATCTATAGCATTAGTCCTCATGGGTGAGTACTCTTGGGGAAGTTATCCTTAGTTGGACAAATCAGTATCACCACCCTGCTGGATCGCTCCCTCCTCCCTTCTTGTATCTGAGAGACCCAGGAGTGGCTGCAGGAGAGGAGAGAGGACTCACACATCAATACAGCTGCTGCCTGCTGTTCTCACTGGCCCCCCAACTCTGTGCCTGTTGCTGTTCTGCTCACAAATACCCACAGTGCACAAACCCACCAAGCATCTGATGCCCTCCTCTGCCTGTCATCCAGCCACCACTCATCACTCTGGACAAGAGCTTCTACTTCACTCATAAACCGCAAACTGTGATAGAGCCACTTTGTTCTGCGTGGGCCTTGGTTTCCTCTTCTGCTGAGGAGTATGATCAAACAAGCTCCAAAATATCCCTTACATATCCAACATGCTGTGACTCCAGAAATGTTACCCTCCCTCAATAGCAAACCTAGTGGGCTTGCCCAGTCCAACCTTTTGGTCCACGCCTTTCTTCTGCGTGGGATGCACTTCTCCACCGAAGTCATCCGATCAAGGTCAAGGCCCCTTAGATTTAGGGACACATTGAGGTTCATATTCTGTAACTTTCCATCATTACCCCAGGTCACTCCCTGCACTCTCTGCAACCCGTGATCTTTGTCCATTTCAATCTCAGAGTACAGAGCCCTTCTGGTATCAGTTTTTTAAAAAGATTTATTTACTTATGCATACAAGAGCTGGAGTGTAGGCTAGAAGTGTGGGGATGGGTGAGAGGATTCACCAGAGAGAGTTGGGAGCAGAACAGGAAGATCCACTGAAGTACACTGCTGAGGGGAGCAGCTGGCAAAACAGGAGAGGTCTGCTGCGCCATGTGGAAGCTGCCTGACTGGGGATCCGCAGTGGCTGCGGATAGCTTCACAGTGCTGAGACTATGAAGCTCCTAGTATCACAGTTTGGAAGAACGTGTTGTGTATATCCCAACAGGCTGTAAGCAACTTGGGGGCAGGAATTATCATTTTTATTGGAGAAGCAACAGGGCTGAAAGAGAGAGGGAAGGGAGGGTGCAAGAGCAGTGTCCCTCAGGCCAGGTCAGTGAAGCCCTGTGGTTGGTTCTCAGGCTCTCTTATCACGAACTTTTGGCCAAGTCAGTCACAGCAACTTGAGAAAGATCGCGAGTCACTGTTCGGACTGCTGGGGTGATCTAGATATGGTCCGACTCATCCTGCTGGCTGACTGGCCAGGGACTGCTGATGTGATTCTGGCCCCGGTGTCTGCAAAGTATGGCTCACCAGCTGTCAGAGGTGCTGTTGCCTTCCATAGCCATGTGCTCGCAGACACTGGGCACACTGCCATGCATAGGTACTGGCCAAGGTGCTGAAGGGGCTCTGGACCGCTCCCTAGTAAAATTTTCAAGAAAGAGATAGTGCCACTCTTGATACTTAACTTCCTTCCAGGCAAGCATATCTTGTGAGTCTCTCCAAAAGCTGGGTGCTGTTGTGAAGGACCAAGTGTAAATTCAATGAAAGATATCAGCTTTTTGCCACATATCTATGAACAACTAATCTTTGACAAAGGAGCAAAGAAAATGCAGTGGAACAAGGACAGTCTATTCAATAAATGGTGCTGGGAAAACTGGACAGCCACATGCAAAAAAATGAAGCTAGACTACGACCTCACACCCTGCACAAAAGTCAACTCAAAATGGATAAAAGACCTGGATGTAAGACCAGAAACCATA